>JAWPHD010004684.1:0-181238 GCA_037043455.1 Cyrtodaria siliqua
GACAATTCGTATTAAAGGGAGACCTGATAACATTATTTCGACTTTATTCTTAAACGAATTTTAAAGAAATACTTGATCTAGTAGTTGATTATATTTTAAAAGGTGTTTTGCTGATTTTGCACCAATACAAATACATGTTGACCTCATATTACCATTAGTCTCCTCCCCCGGGTTGGTGGATCAGTACATCAACTCGCAAAACTCATTCCATATTGTATGCGCATATAATTACTTATATTATGCAATAAATAAATATTTAAATTCACGGGTTTAATGTTATTTTGGTGAATTTGACATTTTGACCTTGACTCTGGCTTCCGGAGTCGAATTCTGGATTCGAAACGTTCGTTGTCATCTACACATCCTAAGCAATTACTTTGTCTAAAATAAGCAGCCTCCTTAAAGTAATTAAGGGGGAGTTCAGGCTACGATCAAATCGGACTAACGGACGGACGGACACGACAAAAAAATCCTCTCGAGAATCTACAATGCCGTCATGTGTTTTCTCTTTTGTTGTCCTACTTTCAATGTTCTTTTTTTTATCTATTCCGACTTATCCTGTTGAAACACCAAGCGGACTTTTTGCCACTGACAGATCAAAAGTGGTGAAGTAGGTACAGATTATGGGAAATACGGCTAATGGAAAAAACGTGTCTATTTTTTTTCGGTGTCTTCGGAATATTATGCTTTTCATATTAGAATTCAAACATGTATACGAAATGTATATGTTATTAAGGAAAGAAATAGCTTCGTGAAGACAGATTTTTTTTTATATCTATCTTTATATTAGCAAATATTGGAGTTTATTATTATATCCGCATGTTTCGAAGGAAAAGCGGACATACTGTGGTCGATCCGTGTGTTCGTACGTGCGTGCGTGCGTCAATCCGTCAGTCGGTTTTGCTCGTACGCTGAACTCATTATTTATTAAATAAAAGTGGGTGTTCATATTTAACGCAGTGGCTGCAGGGATAATCCAAATCACGGCTGAAGGGTTAATTTCACCAAAATGAACACCAAACCTCTGATTTTCTGTGTTTTTAAATGAAATTTCCTACATGCTACGAGAGGTGTTCAACTTATAAATGAACACTTTTGTTTATGATGGTTTTTTTCAGCGGAAGTGATTGTCATAAAAAATACGTGATTTAATGATGTGAAACTGTCATTTAGAACGTATGCATTTAAAAATAATATCCAATTTCAAGCGGTTCTTTTTAAATTACATTTTGAATAAGGTGTACACCATTTTCTAATTTTAAACCTATATGTTGCTGTTGCCATGGAGTTTTACCTTAGACCAAATAATTGCACTAAATGCATATCATAATTGTTTAAACCTGTGTTTATAATTTAAATATGATCGTATGTTTTATTTTAAGACAAAAATATAGATGCTGAATTAAAAGCTCGACTTTTTATCGCAATATTAAAACATTGACAAATAATAGGAAAATTTGCTCGTATGTTACTGATAATTTTATAAATTAACCAAAATAACTATTTTAATCATATTTTGTGATATAAAAGCATGAACAGTTATTGTTGATGTATATCATATATGTATATCATATACCTTATAAAGATATCTTTGGTAAAAAAATATATTATTTTTATCATTATTTGCAAATGTGTATGTTTTGCCCCTAAATTTTAAGTTATATATTTTTCTATCTTTTTTTTTTTGATAAACTTATGAAACTTGGTTTTTTATAGCGGAGGAAGTCACAAAAATGCCTGCAGTTAATGTTTTGAACTAGAAGCTTTCGTAAATTTAGTCATTTTCATAGTTGAAATTCATGTTAACTTTCGCTAAAATCTTGAAAATCGACAAATTAAAAAAAAATGCATATTAAACTTTTCTACGTTCAGGCATGGACATATCGGATTACTATAACCTTTAACGATATTTTAAAACCATTTGTGTTAAAATTTGTATTGCAGTTATTTTTATAATTGACGATTTTTGCTTCAAAATGTCATTCTCTACCCATTTTCAAAAATGCGGATGCAGCAACATTCGGAAGCACATACTAGTGCATGTCATAATCTTTCATATCGAAGGAATCATTAGACTTGAAATTACAATCAACTTATTCGGCGAGAATTTCAAGATAGTTGATTCAGTTACACAATAAAAGTGTTCAAATATAAGTTGAACACCTCTCGTATAAGTATTGATATACCCATACAATATGGAAAGGATTTTGCTATTTGAAGTACGAATTCTCCTCCCTGTATTTTGCTTTGTTCTAACAAATATTTGTAGTTTGTATTTAGCATACATAGTACAGATGTGTCTGACTCAATCAAGCTGATATCCACCAGAGATTTTAGCCAGTAAAAAGTGCAACTTTAAATACAATTGGTTATAGGGCCAATGTTTTGGAGAACCTGACGCATGGGCACTTGAGGGCCCAATATCGGAACAATACATTTTATGAAAATTATCAATACCTAAATGTTGATGCACAAGTTCTTGTTTTGATAAATAGTGTTAATTTGCATGTACTTAGAGTACACAATTTATAAAATCAAACTATTAATAGTGACCGTCTCTGAACGCATTTTGATTTGAGTTGATGTTGTAAAGGAACATTGTTATATATACCATGCTAAAGGAGTCCAACGGACACAAGCTGCATGTTGCCACGTATTACACTCAAAATAAGTCTTATTTACAAACGTAAAGTGTCTTCATGCTATATGCATATCCCCTACCATTGTTGGTTATTCTCTGCCTATCGATATGTTCAAGAACATGGCTTTCTGCAAGTCAATTAGTATTGGTTCTTACTCAAATGTACACTCGAACTATCTGATAAAAACACGAATCGTATTCTATACAGTCGTGCAGTGGGACCGTGCATACCAATTATACGTTAACTAGCCTAAGCTGTCAACATTTCAACTTATATTCTGAAGTACTGGCTATAGCTCTTTTGAGACCTGGGAGTTATATTTCCTCTGAACTGTTTTAATGATAGCTATGACAGTATGATTGCGGTTTAGTCAAGGAATACATTATAATTATGTAACAAAGAGTTTTTGGATGTTTGTGAATCGTCTACATCAATGTTACAAAGGGTTTTGGAGTGTCGTTGATCATCTTTGTCTCACGATGGATTTGTGAGATGTTATTGACTCATGACTGCAAAATAATACAGACACATTCACTTAGCCTTGTAACCACATACTATATTTGTTTAGTATCATATATTCAATACATTCATTATATCAATTGATTTCAAAATAATCATACCGTATACCATTTAACATAATGGACTAAATGCTTATTCATACTGTTTATACATAGTTATTTTAAAATAAAATTATTTAACATTGATATCATTGTTTTTTCAATATCGCCACATATGTCTTTTAAATATAAACTTCACTTACCTGCAAACTAATACAGACGCATTGTCTTAGCCTTGTAACCACATACTATATCATTAGTTAGTATGGGTTCTTTATATAGAGCTAATCAGCATCGTATCTACGTGCAAGGTAATTATTAATATTTAATTGGTAAATATTCCCAGACAGTGCACTTTGTGACCGCTAATAATGCATTGTGTATCTATCCACGTTTCGCCGTATGTTGTCCTTCATTATGTAAGGTAAATATACACAATATTTGATTACGTACTGAACGAGCTTATATCTTTTCTGGTTATATAATGTACCGACTGGCAAGTGGTTCACATGTCCAAACCAAACGTATATAATGCACTCAGTGACTTGTACAGTTTAACAGTTATATATTGTACCGACTGACCTAGCTATTATAACAGACATTTTAATACATATATACTACATTTAAAATACTTGTTTTATAAACTTAATAATAGTAACTTCATATTTCATTTTAATGTAACATGTATGTGTACTCCTGTTTTATATTACTGTGATTTCGCACTAAAATGCCGAAACATAATAAACTCCTGTTTTATACTAATTATAATCGGAGAAAAGTCGAAAATAATTACTCAAAAGGATTTAACAATTATATCGGATTTGTTCAATTGAAACACTTGGAACAACTCTTGTATTGCAATGGTTGTTCACACTCCCCTCAGTAGTGTATTTGAGGACCTTTTGTCTGTGTGTCTATTTCTTTGCAGACACTTATTAAATGATTTTCTATATTCTGAAATTTATCACATCATCATCTAAGCAGTAAATAATTTTCTATTTAGTTTTTAAAAATCTAATTGAATTAAACATGGTCTAAGGTGATAATAATGCGTTAATTATAATTATTACTCATGTTAAATAAATTTTTCACAAATTAAGATCAATAATGGAATTACAAAGACACTAAATACAGATTCTTTTCAAGTATTCAAATTATGATCTGATAATGGCATTTAATTATAATGTTTTAACATGAATTGCAAATCACTTTGTTTGTAATGTTTGTATACTAATTGCAAATTTAGTATCATAAAATAAAATAAAATCACCAAACATAGACTTATGTAATAATGTTGAAATGTCCACGTATTTAATGTAAATGCTTCACTGGATATCACTTTAACAGTTACAATGTTGGAATCGCGTAACATAAACGTACAAATAAATATTTAATGTACACAATGTAAATGTTTCACAGAAAAATCAAATATCACTTTAGCACAAACAAATAATCACAATGTTGGAATCACCTAAAATAAACTTAAGGCGGTAGCCCTATTGTCAACCCTTTTGTGTTTGTGATGTCGTCTGCATTTTTTATTACTTTTGCCTTTTCGTTTGTCTGTTTGCGTGTTTTTTTTTGTGTTTTGTGGTTGACTGTCGTCCTTGAATGCTGCTTTCCCTGTCCGATATTTTTATCCTTCCTTTAACAATATGGCGAGCCATCGCAAATCTTCACACATAACAGGTCAACATGGTAAAGAAATATATGTTAACCCATCTGACCCGGTTTTCAAATCTAGGGGTAACACTGTGTTTGTGGTGATTGTTTTTCGATACTCATAATACAAATAGTACTATGTATGCTATTATGCATGTATGACACTGCGTGTAAATTAATAAATTAAATTTAGAGTGAAAAAAAACACTCTTGTATTGATGTTCTCCCTCTTCTGCTAACGATACGAGTTCATTGTTAACTCAAACGTTGCCAGTAGAGAAAAGTAAGAAACTTAAATGTTGCGCTATACAGCATTTACATTAAAGTAACAGGTATAAGGCAATTGAAACACATATTTGACAACAAAGACCCACACAAAACACGCCTTTTCACATGTTTTTCATAACTTTTCGGAATGTTCATAACTTTTCAGATTTTAGTTGGGGATGTGCGGGAGGGGAAGGATTGTGGGGCTTGTGCTGGGTGCACCCCGCCTAAATCCATCCCTGTGAAATATAGTAACGGGTACCAACTTGACATCGTCAGTTATATTTTTTTCCAGAAAAGGCTGAAATACATCTTTAAATTGAAAATGTTGTATAGTACAATTGAAATCATGCATACGTACAATACCATATGAATTTTATTCATTCCGAAAATAAACAGATTGAATATCTTTGGGATGCGCAATGAAAACAATAACACAATCCTGAGTAGTAATTACTGTTGCCATTCAGTTCTCAATATATGTCGAAGTCTTCCATAATACTTACTATGATGTTTGTGAGGAATCTAGAAAACTTGAACGCTGACCATTTGTGTATTTAACGATATAGTTGTAATTCTGGCTTGTTTTTTTATAACTTTTAGGGCCACTTAAGTTTTTGTCCATGCAGACTTGATAATTTTCTAAAGAATACTACTTACTTTGATTAATCATCATGATAAAATTGATCGACTTGAGCACCGGAGAAAATGCTGAAAAATAATTTTACATACTCTCTGATTAATATCCAACATATTCAGACGGAAATAATATAAAATAGAATCATCTGGTGGTTAACGAAAACTAGATACTCAAAATAAAATTTCCGTTACTGTCTGGTAACGGAAATTTGATGCATATAAAACGGTCCTCTAAAACACATGTCTTAATGTGCTCGCGAACTTAGTTTTAACTGATCAATTTGTCTGTTTTATAAAAACATATTATGCACGCAATATTATAATTTGTAGTGTATTCTCAAAATCTGATGAAATGGAAAATAATGCTAACCATTCCGTTCCAAGGCGGTAGCCCTATTGTCAATCCTTTTGTGTTTGAGATGTCTTTTTTGACCTTTGATTCATCTTTACATGTGTTCTTTGTTTCTGTGTGTGTTTGTGGTTGACTGTCGTCCTTGAATGCTACTTTTCCTGTTCGATTTTTTTATCTATATTTACCAACCAGTTCTTCCTAATACGTGTTCTTAAAATATGTTTAATATACAATAGTTATGGCCGCTTTGACCTTGAAACAGAATGGCCGAGTAACACAGACTGTGACGTCATTTAATAATTTAAAGCTATGATCACTCGACTGTCAGTTTCGATGTATGGTATAGGAAATTCTGGTAGCGAAATTTAAATCCTTTCCAAAAACGAGACCTATATTCTGATTATTAGAACAAATAATCTATTTATGCATACGTTTGTGGAATCTTAATACCAACTACCAAATAAAATAATGAAATGTTCTCCAATTACGGTAACGGAAATTTGGTCAATTTACTTCTTTAGGTGTTGATTGAAAAACGGAAATCAAACGATAGAAAAAAGTGTCAACATCCCCATTTGTTACTGCACTTTATTAGTTTTTGGTATACATTACTCAGATGTGCATTTATATCTATTATATCTTATTTATGCAAGTGAGGTAGAATACTAAAATAGTAGTAACGATATATTTACCTGAAATAGAACATTTGACTACAATTATTTCAGGTACGATTTTATGTGGAATAAAGAATGCACATGTTTAAAAAAACATGTTTATAGCAATTACATGCATATTGACTTATTTAAACTCTCCCGATTGGGCTTTATACTCAGTCTGATTTGCTAAATAATAGTCTATTAAAACTTTGATTTTTAGACGGCGACAGTAAAGGACATTTACAATTTGATAGTCTGAGGGCATTTTTTTTCTGCGCATATATAGAATACAACTTACAGTTATTTTCCCGTGTGTACCACGGCCATAACTTTAAAATAACACAAACTGAGCATTATGACTTGCAAAAAACGAGAGGTATAATTTCTTGGACAGCTGATGAATCTTCTTATTGAAAAACAGTCAATACGGTATTTTGAACTGTTACTTGACGAGGCAATTCCGATGCACATCGAGCTGAACGGAAAATATCAAAGTTGATTCGGCCTTCATTTCCATATTTAATAAACTATTCCAATATGGCAAATATATTATGGCTTTATTACACGTCCACACCGCAAGTTACATGATAAACATACAATATAAACGATAAATGTATGTGCATTTTTTAAAGTTAAAACAATGATGATGTAAATAATAATAATAATAATAATAATAACATATTTCAAATCATATACCAGGTATAATAGTTGTAATTAAATATTTTATTACACATTAATCAATGTCACTATAGTTTCAAGAAATCCGTATGTGTCAAAACGTAAGTTCAAAACTTAAATCACAGGAGAACACATTTGAAATGTCATGTTGGTGTCATGTTGGTTTCAAGTTGGTGTCATTTTATGTTGGTGTCATGTTGGTGTCATGTTGGTGTCATGTTGGTGTCATGTTGGTGCCTTAACATACCGACTGTAGCTGCAGACATATAATTAAAGTTAATCACATAATGTTTACTATATATTTGAATAACGTTTGCCATTCAAGTGTCGAAAAGTCACCATTTACTATTTCAAAATAATGCTTAATATTTGTTTTTAAGATTGAAATTTCTGGCATTTATAGTTGTTCGCTTTGGCTCCAAATAGCACTGATTTGTCTTTCCGATTGTAAAATGAGGCATTGGGAGTTTGCTACGATGTTCTTGAAACAATGATGAAGTGTCGTTAAAATGTTAGTTCCTCTAACTGTCAGTAAGTGTCTCTTAATATCTAATTGGTCATTGTAGTCGTTATTGTCCCGAAACAGTGTACATGCGTCATCAAATCTGTACGATTACTCTACCAGTGACACTATCTTGCCGTGGACCCAAAATGGTGAATATTCATCTTAACGATTGCGGTTTTAGAGATACTAACTTATGTTGAGCACTATGTTCTTAACATGTTATGAGTCTTAGCGATTGCAGTTTTAGAGATACAAATTCGATCACTATGATCACAAAGTATGGCTTATATGTCTTAACGATTTCAGTTTTAGAGATACAATGTTGGACACTGCAGTCCAACACTAGTGCTTAAGTGTATTTATGATTGCAACTTTAGGCATACAAAGTTGGCCTCTACGGTCCCAAGATAGTTTGGTTCTTTGTACGGTGGTTCAGCAAGGAGTTTTGGCGGAAAAACTTAGACGTGGAGCATGTAGACTGTACTGCAGAGCAGATGGACCTTGTTGCGGAGGGCTCGTTCGTGTCCGGGTTCTTCTATCGTAACCCAATATCAGAGAGGGGCATCGCAAATATGACAGGTGGGCATTGTAAAAATTATCATTAATTACAAATTGAATGAATCAACAATATCAAATGATTCTCAGGGTGGATATTTCGGTCTTACATTTTGTTGATTTCTGCCGCTTATTGATCGTGGAGAGGTGACCTCCTAGTACAGAGGCAAGTACCAACCGATTAATTTTAATCATTAACGCTGTAAGTTTAATTAAATATAAATAAAGCACATATAACCTTTGTCCGTATGGTTTAAATGCATACCACCTTATGGCACTGCAGATATAAAACATGTTTCCTGTCCGGCCATTGAGAAATGTATTATTATAAGTGGAACGCATTGGTCTGGACTTACACATTAGTGCCTAGGTGCCTGGAGAGGCGTATTGCGAATATGAAATGTTTGTTTCTTGATCATGTACAGATTGAGTTTCATTTATAGAAATTGTATACAAGTAAACCAAATGAGTAAAAAGGTTACCTGATGGAGTTCAATTATCTACGCTTCTTGTTTTACCATTTATGTTTTGTGATGGATTTAATTATTCCATACATGTTGGTAGTGTCAAAGTGTGCACTGAATCCAACCAGTTTAAACATAATGGTATGGGTTTCTTGTGTCGTGGTTAATCAAACAGATAACCCTGGATAGGTTTGACGTATGTATTTCAATTTAAATGCATTTGTAGGCCCTTCAGAAACGTCGTTACGTAGAACTATGGTAAGTTAAACACGAGTCAGAGTATATCGGCATAACAAACGCAGTCATAAGTGACTCGGTAAAGCAATGATAGTTCGTACAAAGTCCGTGTACCATTTGAATTGTAGCTTCAGATGTTATTATATGTGCAAGAACAAGTAAATTTCTAAAAATTAAAATGGCGGAAAACAGCTTACGATATGGCATCCAGCCAATTCAACTATACACCTGTATGCAATGGAACCCCTATAATTATTTTGAAGTCAAGATATTATTGCAATTGCATCGACCACAACAACTAAGAGTATCGATGGAATGGATTTAATCACATAACATAATAAAACAAGCCCCTACACGTAGTCCATCGGTCAACTAGATTCAACGTAATTCAGAAGTTTATTGTAATCTTTTTGTAGCGGACGAATTTGATCAGCGATTTTTCAATGACGACATGTACGACTCCTATTGGGAAAGCTTCAACTTTGTAGCCGGGCCATGTTATGATCACGTGTGGGCAGCTGCTCTGGCGCTGAATTGTACAGATTCAACACTCAAACAAAATGGTAAAACACGTTTTACGTTAAACAACATCTGATTGGCTTCTTTTATTGGAGATGCAGAGGCAGTAACGATAAACAAGATACGCGAATGACAGCAAATGCAGAAAAATACTATGCTAGAGAAGTTTTACTGATGCTTGGTAACTAAACTTTGGTTTGTAGCATTGTATTTCGCGATAGCTGACTGTTGGTTTGTTTTCTACAATCGTGCTTTGCCGGGGTTTTATCGGGATCAATATCATGTAAACAGTAATTATCGCACCACTATCTCTTGCTTAAAGATGAATGGCCACACTTTTTCTAGTATTATCAATAACAAATTTAACTCTTAAACATCATATGAACATTTCTTGATAGTCTCGGAGGGAAATATATATTGAAAACCGCTACTAAGTTGTATGTGAGAAATAAGTATTATTTGCATGACGTAGATACTATTTTTACCATATTTAACTGCACGGGGAAATGAGGTAAATC
The DNA here is from genome assembly GCA_037043455.1 of Cyrtodaria siliqua. Classification (NCBI taxonomy): domain Eukaryota; kingdom Metazoa; phylum Mollusca; class Bivalvia; order Adapedonta; family Hiatellidae; genus Cyrtodaria; species Cyrtodaria siliqua. The sequence continues at coordinate 10,252 of JAWPHD010004684.1, forward strand.
TGAATTGTATAGCTGCACAACTATTGCCCGATAATTGATAAATACATATACCTGTGGTTTATTTACCTGTTCAAAGTTTTCTACGTCATCAAATAAAATCTTATTTTCGCTTTACACAACTATTGCAATGTGTGAATTGTAAACATCGATTGTTATGTATTGATTTCGATATAAATAAACATTAACATGTTCAAGAAACAAAACATGACCGGAGAACTTTAATAAAGCAACGAGCTCTATCCTTTAAATAGCTAAAACCCTTCAACATGGCAGACAAAGTTAAAGCTGATCACATACATAGGTGTATATTACTATTTGAAACTGTCAATTATTATGTTTTTTTGCGTGTTAAAATGATAATGTCCGTCAGTATATGCAATGTAACTACTAGTTCACTGTGTCAGGGCGAAATGTAATTTTTTTTTAAAAAAAACATTATCCGTTACACTGCTTTATCTTTGAACAAATAATTGAGAACTCTTCTTTGATCTTGTAATATTTCTGCTCAGTCATAGTTTATGAAAATGGGGCTCGACCTCAGTTCTTCCTAATACCAGTCTATTTCATTAACAACTGGACTACTCCAACGTAACAATATATAAATATCCAACACATACCCAACACGTTTAAAGGGAACGACATAAAACTAGTTGTTCATGGTTCGACTGACATCAACGCATATCCCTAGTTGCGTATTAAAATAAATATCTCCAAACTTGTGAACGATTGTTTACCAGAGTGACTACAAACATCCAAAATAAACATATTCAAATCGATTGGGTATTAAATGAACCCAAGATTCCAAATGTTGACAATCATTGTACTACTACTTCATTTTCTCATTTAAGGACACCCGAAGTCGTTAGACGCGTTTACATATATGGACACAGATATAGGTGACATCATATTTAACTGTATGAGACAGGTATCAATGATTGGGGTTTCGGGGAAGCTTGCGTTCGAAGACGGAGCTGATCCGAGTAAGAACGTTGCGATAGAGCGGATCCAAGGTAGGAATATGCAATTGTTCCATACGTTATTACGAATTCGTCCCCGAACGGTATCAGACATTTTCGTTGCGTCCATTGCTTATTCCTTTGACATATTAACCATATTATTTTGCCGAATAAATCAGTGGGCTCATGGAATGGATCTACCATTGTTTGGACATGCCTGAGACAAAGTAAACGCACACGTCTCACAGGAAGTGTAGCATTCACAGATCATAGACATCCAAAAACATGCCTTTAAAAGCATACATTGTTAGTTATTTGGATTCTTGACATGGGACATGGGCTCACATTCCCTGCCTAGAAATTATATTCACAATCGCCGTTTGGCGAGGGGAAATGTATTTGCCAGCCAAGGAATGTGAGCCCATGTTCTCTGTCAAGTATCCAAATAACGAATGTGTCATTATTCAAAGTTGTTACTATTGCTATTAAAAAAAACACTTTAAAGACGATTTCTTCCTTATTCAGTCAATTTGCCCGTAACGTGCCTCTATTTCATTATTAACACGTGACGTCGCTAATGTTTACGTTCCTAACGTCAACACTCTAAAGGTCGTCAAATTTGGCAATTTTTTGTGGGAAAAAAATCGTTTTTCACGATGTCGGTGTTCTTTTTCTTCACAATGACAAACAACACCACCTACTATTATGTCAGACGTTCACCTACAATGGCAAGTGCAGAAAAGCGGTAAGAAAGAAACAGTCGACGATTTCCGCACCGAATCGCCAAAGTAATCTCCGATGTTTTGTTTTTGTGTATCGAAGGTATGAGGCACCCATGGGTTAATCATTAAATGTTCACGTCGCGCGACGTAGACATCTATCATTTATTAATCATTCGTATCCTGACCCGTTGGTGGTCTAATCTATTCGTACCGGGCGTTCTCCTTTTTATATCTAAATCTATAACACCAACACATATTCTTGAATTTGTTTTTCTGAGTCGATTTTATTTCATTATATTTCACTCTTTCTAGCTCCTCCTCTTAAATCCCCCTATATCAATAAAATAAACGGACATTTATAATGCTAAACATAGCCTCCAATGTTACACCATTGAGAATGAGACGCGTGTTCAGTATATTCAAAGATAGAAAATCGAAGAGAACGTGTAGCATCCAAGCAAAAACGCACAAATTTTGAATAAAGAAAACGCGTACATTTTGAATAAAGAAAACGCGTACATTTTGAATAAAGAAAACGCGTACATTTTGAATAAAGAAAACGCACACATTTTGAATAAAGAAAACGCACACATTTTGAATAAAGAAAACGCACACATTTTGAATAAAGAAAACGCGTACATTTTGTACAAATATCAATCACATGGATAATTATACAGAAGTTTAGAAGTAAACGGGTTTAAAATAGGTGGAAAACTTTGATATGACCGCTGAAGTAACATTTACATTTTTGTTTTGTAAATTATTGTTGCAGGATCAGTCGAACTGTCATGATGTTTGATTATACTACATGTATCATGCAATGAATTACATGTGTTATTAGTAATGTACATTTTAAATGTACACTATTGTTAAGTCAAAAATGCATTACTTGTGTTTAAGCTATAAATATAATCAATATTAACTTCAGAGACAATATTTGTTAAATATGCTCTAATTTATGGATATCACATAACTTAATTACACTCATATTATCATGACTATATACACTGGTATTATTTGTACTTTATACTCTATTAGTATACACAGTTCTACAATACACACAATTAATTACAGTGATCTTATTTATTATCTTATTAATACATTTATTACACACCTTTTTATTTTCACTTTGATTTATGCCAAGTATGCACACACTCATTCCAATGTACTCTATTTAGGTGGAGAAAGAAAACATGTTGGCCTTTTCAGAATGGACAAAAAACCAAGACACTTCGAATGGATAGAGGGCGCCTTACAATGGAAAGGTAATATATAAACACATATAATTCAGCTTAAATCATACTTATTAGTATGTTGTTTAAAAGGTGTTGTGTGCGTTATTCAATATTAAATTTGATATAAAATCCTAAACATGTCCTGCTATTAATCCGCTGAAACTGTATTTCTCCCATTTCTAGTCATGTGAAATAGGGTTCTCCCCATGGAAGATAACTCTATTTTACATGACATGTGACTCTTAGATGAAACGTCATGACGTCACGTTGGTGACGTCGCCTTATTCTAGTAAAATCAAATACAGTCATTGAGTATTCCTGTACTGAGCGCCTGATGGGAAAAACATAATCAATGTTTGTGCATGTGAAATAGAGAAATCTCTCCTTCGAGATCGTAATTGCAACCAGGAACTCGGCAGAGACTTGACCCTGGTTACATTTCTGAACCTCGGATGTTATTTCCCTATCTCACAGGGGTACTTATGGTGGATTATTATAGTCTCTTATCTGAAGGCGAACCAACGACGAGCGGAGGTCTGTAGCTTAAAGCCAATGCCTTATCCACTGAGCTACCGAGGCCGCGTAAAGAAGTGAGAGTGATTGATTAGTCAGATGCAATGTTTTTGATTGAATCGTTTCTACTAATATCACTGTTTTGGCACTTCAATTGGAATAATAATATTAATTCTAATACACCCGCACTATACAGCCTAGTTTTAAAAAATCTCGTTATATTGAACGATATATCACTGTAAATTTTGCAACGTTAGTAGAATAAGCATTGCGCATTCCGCATTCCGCATTATAACGTATGCAAAGTTAGGAGAGCAAGCAAAGCAATGCGAAAGATTTCAGATGTGTGCGTTATTTTCACATTTTATGGATATCACATTCTCATTCTCGTTTTACTTCTCAATTAAAGGAACTGTTTCATTAGAAATTGTGTTAATGCTTCAGGTTTGATCACCTCAGACTAGTATAATACTTGTCCTAATTGAATTTCTTTGTTTGAGGTCTTTAAACTCATGTTTATAATAAGTTTGGACTGGCTGGCACGTTCCAAGTGCTACAAGGACAACATTGGCAGAACATGTTTTCCAAATATGTGCACCGTTATAAACTGTGTATGTTTTACATTATGTATGTATGACTGTGCTAAGCGTTTCGTTACCATCTATACAATGCATATACAATCTTTCTACAGATGGAAACATACCACGTGATTCCACCTACTTAGTTCGTAAAGAAGTCCTTATACCCACGTCTCTCTACGTCCCCATGTCGTCACTATCTGGAATAGGAATGCTTCTGGCAGCAGGATTCTTCATATTTAATGTCACTTTTAGAAGAAACAAGTAAGAGTCTATCATCTTCGGCACTATTATGGATTGGTCATGTAATACAGTATGCAAATGACTTAAAATAAGTCATATTATTGACGTGATGACAGTATATTGCGTAAGTTATATGATTTCATGGATCATGACATACAATATAAATCTAGTGATTATGCATTTATTTTTATTTTTAAATGGTGTACATGTTTGCAGAGATAAAGGCTGTCTCTCGTCTTAGTGTTTATATTTTCTTTTCATAGATTGCAATTAGGTAATTCAAAGAAGATTCATGCAAGCTATTTGATTTACTTTGGTGATGCAGTTTGAGTTTTCTCAAATATTATAAAGTATAAAAAATATAAGGGCATAGCACGTTTAACAAAATACATTATTGTGTCAAAAAAATATAATGGTGTTTCAAATCTTAGACAGTTCGTATTTTATGTCGATGTTAAACAATTAGTTTGAGTTATGGCTATAGAACCGTGAATTTGAACAAGTTTAATGATGTTAAGCTCACTGCAAGGACATCACTGGATATTAATGAGATAACCTTATCATGAAACATTTACTTACGTCATTTCTTATTCTACGCATGACGGATCTTACCACTCAACTTTCTAAGAAGTGTATCTCATCTGCCAATGTATCCTCTTTCTTTATGCCGTTGATTACTATACTACGCACCACTTACGGTGTGCGGCGATGTCGCTAAGAAATATAAAAAGATCGGACAGGGAAAGTAGCATTCAAGGAGGACAGTAAACCACAAAACACAGAAACAAACACGCAAACTGACAAACAATAAGGCAAAAGCAATAATAAATGCAAACGACATCACAAACACAAAAAGGGTTGACAATAGGGCTACCGCCTTGGAACAGTCAGTGGCAAAGTAGGCCACTGGGGGTTTAAACCGGTTCTAGGGTGCACCAAACCTCACACTTACCCCACTGTCATCCCATTAAGTTGTTTAACATCAAAGCGCAAAACGTCATTCGCAGACAAAAGGATAAACGAAGTAACCGTGGTAATACTATAATAAAACCTTGTCATGTTTGTTTGATTTGTTTTCTCTTCAAAAATGCACGCTTGTGCTACTAATTCGACAAGTTGATAAGCAGCTGATTTAACTAAGTTGACTTAATGCCTAGTATTTTTATCTTTCATTTAATAAGGGTTTTTTCTGCGTGTACTTATCTTCCAATCTGATATCGACCGTCCGCACGATTATTATCGGCTTTGAGTAATTGAGCTGTGATAAAGATGAAGCATGCAGTCAAGGGCACATTGTGCACTATTTTTATCGGAAGGTTTCTGTTTGAGGGCAAGCTTAGGATTAAATACTCCATTGATTATCCATTTTTTAATATATTTTCCAAAGTATATTTGCAAAGTTATGATTGGACTGTAAGCATTAACGCGTATATGAGTTTTTTCCCAGAAATGAAATATTGACAAAGTGACTTCGAATAATGATACAACTGACACGAATGCATGCTTCAATGGAGTTTGGTAGGTTATAAAGGTAACTTGAGTCTTAATGTGTTTTTTTAATTACAAAGACTAACTCTTTCAAAGCGCATAAAACACTGTTTTTCCACATATAACGTACAATAGTACCTTCAGCATTAACAGTCTATTATTTGCTATGCGTCAGGTTTTTGATTGATACACAGTTTTGGGCGTTAACATAAAAATCGAACAGGAAAAGCAGCATTCAAGGACGACAGTCAACCACAAACACACACAGAAACAAATAACAAATTTAAAGATGAATAAAAGGCCAAATAAGACATCACAAATACAAAAGATTTGACAATAGGGCTACCGCCTTGGAATAGTCAGTGACAAAAAATACCGCTGGGGATTTAAACCTGGTTCTAGGGTGCACCAAACCTCACACTTATCCTACTGTCAGCCCAATAAAACGGGACAGTGTATATAAATAAATCCCCGCCATGAACTATTCTCTAACCAACAGGGCAGAATTAATAGGCAATATAAGTAAAACACAAAAATGCACGTGTATATATAAATACAAAAACAAAAGCCTAGAAAGCCACAAAGAAGGTACTCAGTTACTTGGCCGAAGTCATAGCAACAAGAGAATAACCCATTGAGGGCACGACAAGACAATACTGCAGACAAACATCAAACGTCACCGTCTTCTTTTTGGGCTTTAGATAGACGTCATCATAGGGTCCACAGCCTGTCCGATCATCGCACAATCAATGAGGAAAGCATAGTTGAACTGACTTTAATTGTTTTAAGATACAGTTTAAACGGATGCATACATTTCCTACTGTGTAACCCGTGTACATATTTACATTTGTATTAAAAAGAATTTGTTCTTTGAACAATCCCTTATATCAATCAAAAAAAAAAAGTCAATGCCATATACGAGTATCTAAATTTAAAAGGGCATACGGTAAAACCGTATTATTTGTCAACCAAAAAATTACATCTGCATTTATTATTCACTATAAACCGGATGACAAATACTGTGGACTCATTTTATTTCGAGGTTCTTTCCAAAAAGACAATTTCGAGGTGACATTAATTCGCGCAATTTTGATTTTTTAGGAAAAAAATGAAATCAGTTTGTCCTTGAAAGTGCAAAAACGTCCGGGCAGACCTGTCTGGCGATTACTTCACACATTTCCTCTCGCATGTCAAATTGCCCAATTAACAATGGGTCATTAAACACTAAACACATCCAATCAGCGGAGATTTGTGTCGGACGCCTTTGCCCAACATTGCTAATTATTTCCCGTTTATTCTGATATTAGTAATCGGTCATGCGTACGACTCGTGTTTGACTGGTTATTGATTTTATCTCGGCCAATAAATTTGATAGCTATACTTTTTTTTGTTTCCTAACTACGATTTTTCAACTAAGAACTCGGTAAATGATGACAACGATATTAAACATTAACACCATGAACACCATTCTTGAACATTTACTTGTACAAAACTGCGAATGTAAACATCGGCATACTGGCTTTGAAAAGTTTAAAACAAACACTCAAGTTTGTTCTTTTTATTATTAAAATAAATGTTCAATAAATACATAAATCTTTTTTCTGACAACATACAACCTGGTTCAATAGTTCCGAATCTAGAGGTTTTCGTACACATTATTTAAACTTCTGGGCAATAAAAAATTGTGGGGATTTGATTTCGCGCTTCAGGGCAACCACGAAATCCACGAAATGTAATCCCCCACGAATATTAATGATTTCACAGTATATAAGTACAAGGGAATACAATTTGGGAGTTTTCAATTTTCATTCACAGTCTATAAAACTGTAGAGATAATTTTCCAAATGAAAATGGGAGCATTGTCCCAAAATAATTTCGGAGCATTTTCCAAAACAATTAGAGAAAGATTCCCAACAAAAGTTTCGGAAAAAAAATCCAATTTTCTTTTGGGAACGTTTTTATTTCATTAAATTATAACTATAACGGCATATTTTATTATCAACATTGCAATGGAAGATGTTTCATGGCTTTGAAATGTTGTTTTAGCTATTAACATGATTAAGAACAACATATTTCCCACGGGCGAATTTTCCCAAATTACAATATTGGGACAGTTTTCCAATGGGAAAATATGAAATTCTTGTGATGCTGTTAAACTTCGTCATATACCATACATTTGAAAGCCGCACACTAGTTTGACATTATATTGAAATATATGGGAATACTGCTCAAATCCTTGCCCATGGGAATGCATTGTAGGAAAGTGACATTCCCATGGGAAAATACCCCATTGTAAAATAGGCTTAACCCATGGGAGCGGTCAACATCCTGTCAAATTTCTCGGAAAAAATTAAGTGTCGCCGATGATATAGAAAATAATTGTACCTTCATTTGATATGTTCTATCATATGATATAGTCGAAAGCGTCCTAACTTATTCGGAATCACATGCTGGTTTTGTCAAAATCCGGCGCGGCAAAAAACAAACTCGGCGTCAGTTATTTATTCTTTATTTTTAATGGTATAATACCATTCCTTTTGAAGAACCCTTGGTACATAGTCTAAACATGTCTTAAATACTTCTTTTTTTATTAACGTTCAATATGCTAAAATGAGATATAGGGTCCTATAGAAACCACAGCGTCCGAACACAATGGCATCGTAGGTCCGTACTGTACTGCAAACAAGGACTTGATAATACAATGAAAGAGACAAAAACAACAGAAAGGGTGGTGAAGCCAATACTTTGTGATTACTGTATATCTTTGCGTTACAAGACTCATTCTTCCAAATTCGCCATTAATAAATTATTTTGTGTTGATCGTTTTACCTTAAAGTTTAATACTCGTTTGCAAAACGTCTATGTATAATGCTTATATAAATCCACAAACCTCAGAGCTATACTGTAGAGTGGGAGAAATTATTTTTCTAACAAGTCAACTTTATGCTGTAATATCGGTAAATTTGTATAAAACCACTTACGTTTAAATATTGCTTTCTGCGCCTGACCAGCTAATGTGCGTTGTACTTCATGGAAAGATCCACCTACTGTAATATAATCAAAAAATAAATCGATTATCTTCAGTTAGTTCACCATCTTGCCTAAAAACATAACTTGTGTATTCCATACATTGACTTTTAATTTCAATGAATACAATAAACAAGAAGAATATCAAATGCGTTCTGTAAACCATGTGCAGTTTTTGAAAGCAAAATCACTATATCATCCGCATACAACACAATACATATTGTGATCATACCTACTCAATGGCATCAACCTATTTCAAGATAAATTTATCTGCTATGTCATATATAGACATTGAGAAAATAAAACGGGACAAATATAAACCTTGACGTAATCCTAAAATACATGTAAAATCTTCACTGAGCTTATTTTAAAGCATAAATCGTGATTTCATACATGTATACACATACTTACATATTAAGCAAATCTAAATAGGTGTTAGAGATAATATTTTAGATTTTATCTAAAATGTTATTATCTGAAATATTACCTCTAACATATATTCAGATTTGCTTAATCAATAAGTTTTCCCTTTCTGCATAGTCAAAGGCCTTTAAAAGAATCAATACAGAAAATGACAAATAGTCTTATAAAACTCAAACGCAATGGCACCGTAGGTACTGCACCACAAACTAAGAAAATTAAACAAATAAAGAAAATGGCAATACACACAAAGCGAGTGGTGAAGACAGGGTTGCCAACCTTTTATCACATGCGTAATAAGCCCGTATACATTTTTTATCTACACTGCTTATATTTTCCTAACTCCATCATGTGCTGCAATATAGACGTTACATCGATTGTTCATTACATCGACTGTTCAGCACACGTGACCTACCTAACAATATTATAACTATATAAGTTTCAGTATTATTAAGACATTAATGATATGTGTATGTAGTGGAATTTTTTCGAACCGTCTGAACCGTTCGAGAAAAAAATCATGATTCAAAAATGTTTTCAAAAGACAAAATCACATCTTTTTTTTTTTACCATGCACATGCACATAAAATATTTAAAAATATATCCATTCTAGTACTCCTACCATTTGTAATACATACTAAAGCGGTTAATACGGGTGAAACGATTTAATGGTATGTTCTTATTGTTTGTTATGTCTGACTAACAGTTATAGTTCATAAGACTGCTACACTACTTTTTATTTTAAGTTGACAGTTTATTTGTAATTATTTTAATATCCGTACACTAGTTTATTAGACAGTTTTGTTTAAAGTTGTATCAACAGTATTTTGATTTCTTAGTTTCCTCAATTTAGTCATTATCGGATGTATTATTATATTTGTATTCATTGTATTACACTTAAGAATCGTTAAGATGTCGTCCCCGAACATAAACAGTGTGCTCCTGCTTGGCTGTGTGATGTGTTACAGCACGGTGTTCATGAAAACTACAGAGACCGACAGTTCCGCCATATGTAAGGTATGTATAATTACTTCTAAATAACGCAAAAACTGTATTTTATAAGTACACACACCCTGAATGGTCATCATGACATGCGTTTCATTTCGTAAATTAAATGATAAAGACAGATAAAAATATCGGACAGGGAAAGCAGCATTCAAGGACGACAGTCAACCACAAAACACAAAAACAAACACGCAAACAGACAAACGAGAAAGTCGAACAAAAAGGCATCATACATGAAACAGAATGTACTTAATAACGTGCATCTGCCAGAGCAACATGAGATAATGATACAACACAAGAATACGTCCATTGTCCCTTTGCCGTATGTTTCAATGACTGCAGCTGCAGAATTGTAATCTGTATAGCGCAATACATCTGAAACTGTAAAAATACTTCTCATAGCCATATATTAATTACATTGATGAACGTGATCATGTTTAAATGATTTATATGATCTATGACTCACAAACGTATCACAATTTTTATTTGTAATGTAATTCAGGGAAATTTATAAATAAACGCAGTATAGTGGTACATGAATACATGTAACTGTCAATGTGCTGCATTATAGTTACGTTATTTAAATGACCACTAGTGCGAATTAGACACTTATGCATGTACACTGCTGATAAGAAAAAAGAAAAGAATCACCTTCCAAGAGCATTCAGCGAATATATAATATACATTGTATTGATGCATTGGTGATTTATTAGGTTTTGTAAAAATGCTGGCAAGTGTCTAATTTTTTAAAAAGCGGTGCTTTGACAACATTCAATTCAATTTCAAATACATATCTCTGCAAGTATGTGCTTATTTCTTTTTCTTTTAATTTCAGGCTAGAATTTTCTGTTTTACATTGGGGTTTACAGTCGCATTTGGAGCCATGTTTTCGAAGACCTGGCGGGTTTATCGCATTTTCACAAATAAGAAGCTTCTTAAACGGGTATGCTATGTATTATATTTAACTTATTTCTCGACTGAATATACTGGGGTTGCATTTTTATTCTATTTTGCACAGCGTCAATCAGTTTGGGCCCTGAAGACAGGATAATAGCGAGGATTGTGCGCATATAAAATCGATTAAAGCTAACCAGTGGGCCTTATTGCCTACTGACCGTTCCAAGTCAGTAACCCTGTCTTCACCACCCTTTCTGTTGTTTTTTGTCACTTTCATTGTATTTTCCTTGTTTGCAATACAGTGCGGACCTACGATGCCTTTGCGCTCGGACGCAGTGGTTTCTATAGGACCCTATATCGCATTTATGTTGCCAGTGTCGCCGTTATGATTATGGGATTCAACTGGATGCCTCTGTACTATTGTGTAAAATTGGGTCTAATTGACCACTCACTGTAATTCCTAATGTTGCCTTAAGTAAACTGTACACAATGGATTTCAACTAACACCCATCTTTAATTGCTGGTGTACCTTGTATCCTAGTTCGCAAATTGGTGTTCAACTGACATACAGCTGTATTAGCTGGCGATACCTATTTATATTGTACAAACTGGGGTTTTCTGACCAACGGCTTTCGTTCCTAGTTTTGCCCATAATGTCCTGCCAGGTATAGGTTTCAATTGTCATATTTCCTTGCGTTGCAGTTTTTGTACTATACACAGCTGTGTTCAAATGGCATCTCTCCGTTTTTTCTAGTACGGTCTGAGTCTGTATTATCTATTGAGCGTGTTAATGGTGTAGACATGACATCTCATTATATAAAATGGTGTTGTATTTACCCAACTGTGCAGAAAAGACTATCTATATCTCATTGACAAAATAGTATCTTTAGTTTATTCGAATAGCGGCTCCCAATATCTAACGGTGTCAGTCAACGGACCTGCGTACTGACTTCCAGCTGCCATTGCTTGTGTTGCCGTTGTTTTAGTGTCAAACAAATCATCATTTTGAAATGAGAGTTATGCTCACACAAAGGTATACATATGCATTATATTCAACAGACAATCAAAGACGTCCAGCTGTTGGCGATTATATGTGGACTTGTGGTTGTTGTGTTGATTGTACTGATCTCATGGGAGATAGTTGGTCCACAAACAATAATTGTTAAAGAGTTACGTAAAGAGGTAAGTTTTTATCAACCCTGAAATCCAGTGAACATTCTAAAACATGTACATCGTATAATCATTTAAATTATACAATGATAAGACTTTAACACTTATTTCATCATTAAAATAGTTCTTCATAAGTCTGCTATTACTTGACATTACTTCGTGTGTTTAAATGTAGGAAATCCAGTGAACATTCTGAAGCATTTACGTTGTATAATTATATACTTATATATTTTAGTCATACAATGGTCATAAGACTTTAACACCTATTTTATCATTAACAAATATTTCATTATAAGCAAGCCATTTCTTGACATTAAATCATGTGTTTAACTTTATTATCCCAATCTTTTCAGGACTACATGCTGGGAAACGATGCTGAAGTCCGTCCATTTGTACGGATGTGTCAGTCAGAGTATTCGTCATATTTCGGTTGGGCCATCATAGTCATAGAGGGAGCACTCCTGACATTTGGTGCTTTTCTTGCTTGGGAGACAAGGCATGTGAGTGCTTTTATCTATTGCATACTATATTGAATTACGTTTACGAATCAGTTACATAATGAAACTCGTTTACAGCATTCACATTCATAGTCAAACATTTTTATTGAGAGCCTTATATGCATTCTGCCATTTCAGACGTTGTACAGAAATGCAAATAATGGATCTGTTATAAGTTTCATTTTATTTCCATTCACGCTAGTTTATGTCATTCAATTCTTCTTAAATATTACTATGTGTTACGGAATCCATTGTGTAAATGCCGATTATATGGTAAAATGATTAAGAGTTTTCAAGAGGAAACGCACCGTGCCATTATTTTGAGGAGGGTAGCGACTTTTAAAATTGTTTTTTGGCAACTTCACCACGTATATGCACGTGTTTATACGTCTCATCCATCCAATACATAACAAATAATGTATGTTGCTGAAGTCCATAGACAAGTTTATGGACTGGCCAGTCAGACCTAGAATGTTATATAACATTATATACATATACCTTAACATTCAAGATGGACATTCTACAGTGTCCCATAACATTTCAAACCACTACACATTCACCATCAACGAAAGTAGCCGAATGCTCTGCTTATTATTTGCCTTTTTTCTGATAACATTTTAAGGAAATCTTTGCTGTTTTTTTGTACCATTTGCTCCGTGGCATTGAAAGATGTGACGTCATGATAAATACAGCGTCAAAATATAACACACACATAACCACATAATGGAAAAACATATATGTATACGATTCAAATCAGTATCATTGTCGTTTTAGGTTAAGATAGAGGCTATGAACGACTCTCATCAGATAGGTCTGTGTCTGTACAATGTCGTAATCCTCAGTGCTGTGGGACTGACCTTATCCCTACTTCTTGATGAGCAGCTTGTTATGATGTACGGTGTAACGTCAGGGTGTATTATCATCGGCACCACAGTCACACAAGTAGTCATCTTTATACCAAAGGTAGTATCATATAATACGTTCAATCTCTCTTTCTCTCTTTCTATCTCTCTCTCTCTCTCTCTCGCTCTCTCTCTCTCTCGTTGTGTCTGTGAACAATTCAAAGTTCGAGCTCTCAGTAGGTTCAAACTACGTAATCATATAACGCCATAAGTGTCATTCAAATATCTTATTTGCCGGAAAGCAATAGATCCGTGATTTAATACCCGGCTGCGGCACGCCGATTTTTTGAAATGACAATTGTCCTGAATATTTAATTAGCCGGTTTTCTTGTTAGACGCAATAGAGTACTTGTGTGAAATAAGAAAACTATGACTTCCCTACACTATACACAACCTTTCCGCGTCACCTTATCAAAGACAAGGTTATTGCTATTATTCAAAAAACAATTTGCTACGGAAAATACTACGTCTTTGGTCTGTAATGATATTAAAGCGTTTTTCACTAACGGCAATTTAGACACTAAAAGGTACTACCTTTGCACCATTTGTCGCAGATTTGTTTTTATATTGCTATGAAAGAGATTTCATGTTGTCTTTCACCAGATACCCAGGAAGTTGTTATTGAGGCATTTAATGATACCTCTCGGTATCTGGATGACATATTAAACATTGACAACCCTTTCTTTTCTACTATGGTTAATTATATATACCCTAAAGAACTTCAACTTAACAAAACTAATATGTCTGATACTAACGCTTCTTTCCATGATGTACATCTCTCCATTGAAAATGGTGAAATAATTAGCAAAATATATGACAAGAGAGATGATTTTAATTTTGATATTGTTAATTATCCCCATTTAGATGGGGATGTTCCCCGAGCAACTTCTTATGATGACTATGTGTCTCAACTTATTCGTTTTTCTAGAACTTGTACTCGAGTTGAGGACTTTAATATTCGTAATCTTTGTAAAACTAAAAAGCTACTCCTTCAGGGTTACCGTTACCATAAGCTTCGTAAAATATTTGCACAATTTTATTATCGTAACCCTGATCTTCGTTCCAAATATAAAAGTAATTTAAGAACTCTTCTGCGACAAGGACTATCACAACCTGACTTCTATGTTGACGTGATTTACAAACTTCGTAAGATCCTTGGTCATGATCACTTTCATACTATCTTTGTTAAACTTGTTAAAAGGTTTATCAAAAGAGGTTATGACCCTATCATTTTGCAACGCACTGCATGCTTGGTGGTGGACCTATACACAGTTCGCCACTATGCTTTCCTCTTTGATTGTGCGATGACTGGTCAGGCTGTGGAACCTATGATGACGTCTACCTAAAGCCCAAAAGGACGGTGACGTTTGATGTTTGTCTGCAGTCTTGTCTTGTCGAGCCCTCAATGGTTTATTCTCTTGTTGTTCTGGCTTCTGACAAGTCGTTGAGTACCTTCTTTGTGGCTTTCTATTGTTTTTTTTGTAATTATATATATATATATACGAGCATCTTTGTGTTTTACTTATATTGCCTATTAATGCTGTCTTGTTGGTAAGAGAATAGTTCATGGCGGGATTTTATTGGGTTGACAGTAGGATAATTGTGAGGTTTGGTGCACCTTAGAACCTTGTGTATACCCTCAGCGACCTATTTCGCCACTGACCTTTCCAAGACGGTAGCCCTATTGTCAACCTTTTTGTGTTTGCGATGTCTTACTTGGCATTTTATTCATCTTTAAATGTATTCTTTGTTTCTGTGTGTGTTTTTGGTTGACTGTCGTTCTTGAACGCTGCTTTTCCTGTTCGATGATTTTTATATCTATATTTGTAAGTAGTCGCCTATCTGTGATAAATCCGAAAACTGGAACTCAATATTTTTAAAGAGCAACGCCATAATATATCGTCATAAATGTCATTTACATATTGGATGGCGTGGTGGTGTAATTCTGAACATACTTGCCCGGAAAGCAAGAGGTCCGTGATTCAATTCCCGGCTGCGGTACACCGAAATTGCCGTTGTCTTGTCTTGAACATTTGTTAGACGTAAAAGATTAATTGCGTGAATTAAAAAAACGTTTTATGCAGTCGCCTAAAAGTGAAAAATCCAAAATTGGATAGCAGTAGGTTTAAAGAGCTACTTCGTAATGTAATGTCATAATATTGTCATTCAAATATCGGATGGCATGGTGATAAAATGATGAGCATAGTTGCCCGGAAAGCAAGAAGTCCATGAGTTAATGCCCGGCTGCGCCACGCCGATTTTTGTAATGACAATTGTTCTGAATGTTTTTAAATCTTTACCTCCGGCCTCGATGAACTTTCTCTCAAACAATTATTATCAACCTCATAGAGGTGATACTGTATCAATTTTTTGTTTGATGACAATATGTTGCGTTTTCTAAAGCTGTCATTGTTTTATATGTTAAAGAACATACATATAAGCATAGTGGTACGAGCCCAGGCGATAGCTTCTCTGATGGGATTACTTATCCTTTATCATCTCCGTCTGTAGCCGCTGTACCAATATCACATGTCCATTGTATTAACTTTTTTTTTCATTTCTTAACAGATACGAAACTTTACAATCACTATCAGCTATATTATATAGCAAATATATCTGATTAAATGTAAAAGAACATAAGGCGTCGCCTTGCGTTTAGGATGTCATGGTGTCTTGTAGTTAGTAACGCAGTCACTAAACGATGGTGCACAAGATAAGTGTAATAAATACGAGAACTGATTTTAATGCATCTTATAACGAACAGTATGTTAGTATCACTAAGGATGATGCAGAAACCAACTAGGAAATGCTGATTATTTTTTAATTACAAATTTGTTTTCTATATTTAGATTCACACCGTACGCAATAAAACAGAAAACGTCGTCTCTACAATGCCAAAAACAAATGGACAAACGTCATCCACTGGGCAGCAGTCAACTTTACCCAGACAAACTGGTGCTACTAACACTACGTCAGTCGATAATGGTCTCTTTTAGAAACATGTATCAGAAAGAAATATAGCATTTTTGAAAAAAAACATTGTTTCTAGGAAACCTGCATTGCTTGGAAAACCATCCACTGAAACACACATTCGTTTGTAAACAAACACACGGTGTTAAGGAAACTAGAATCGATAAAAAAAAATAGTGAATGGAAAATCTGTACGCTAAAACATAGTGTTTAATAATAATGATGGGCAGAACATGCACTTTTTGGGACATTCACAAGTTGATAAGTAATTGTTAATAGAGTAAGCAAATTGTAAATTGTGTACAGATGGGCTTTTGGTCTTTTGTATGAAATAAACTATATTATATCTAAGTAAACCACATAGTTACATTAGATCAATGTTCAAGCTTATTACAGGGTTCAAGCACATGGCAGCATACCATAATATATAAATGTACAAACATGTGCGACTCCGGTCTAAACCATTGACTTGCATGTGCATTCCATGATTAATTTGTTTGTTTGTAGATGTGCGCGTACCAAATTGCATTTGTGATAACGATATTGTTAAACGGTAGATCCTCTTGTTATAACCGAACATTCCCCACTGTTTGGCACTGTACTCATGTAAAATACGTTTCTTTTTAAAAACATTTGTAAAGCAAAAGAATGAAATGCTATTTAAATCAATCTGAATGTTGAATTAGTGGTAAATAAAAAATATTTTACGTTTCAAAATCGGTTGAGAAATAAGAAGTTCGCATGCAATAATTGTTTTTGATAGGGCAGTTTAAATGCAAGATTCTGCTGCATCAACAATTTGAAGGGGAAAAAAATAAACTTTTATCCAAAAATAATTTAAATGTGGTGCATACATGTAAATTAACAATCTGAATGTTGTATAGCAAAATAGTAAGGTTAGCTAAAGTTATTTGAAATTACTTATTTTTTGCTGTTCCATGACACAAGTAGAAAACGCCACTACAAATGCATTTTTTAACCGATTTTCAAAACTAAAGTATTTTTTTATTTTCTACTCAAAACTCTGTCTCTTATTATATATATATAGTATGAACGTTACAATAAAGTTTATCATGTAATTGCTAAAAAATCTCTGACTCAAACAAGCGCCCCGAACAATAAATATAGCTTTGTTGTTTTGTTTGAGCTTCTATGTTATTTTATATAATAAGCATGCATCATCTGTTTATACATATTTCCAATGCCTTTCTAAACAATCTCATTCTCGTATCTAAGATAATAGTTTTTAAGGAGATGAATTTATTTAAGTTTATCGAAAGCTTGTATACCGGCAAATCCTGTCTATGTATATATTATTCCCCTCATTTCTTCAAGATATATTGTTTAAACCATTCATTGTTTTGAGAGGCACAAGTGTAAAATAATAAATTTGTATGTTTTTTGCATATTGTAAATATATATTTAGAAAGTGTACTGTTGTTTCTAAATATGTGTGTTATTGTAAAATTGTAAAATTGAAAAAAAAATATGTGTTTGACAAATAAATAGTGGTATTTGACATTAAATTTTAATGTTAAACATGTTGTTTGATCATTGTTTTGTGCGTGTCCATTGACGAGGATGTAGTGTTGTTTTAAGAGAAAGAAAGTGTGTTTTCAATAGTACGTGTAAAAGTACTATTTGTCATAGCCTCGGTCACCCGGCTAGCTTCTGATTTCTTCGTTACGCTATGCTACACGGATCCAGAACCAGGGCCTGGAAAAAATAGGACGTTCTGGGCGATTCTGGCGAGATTTTTAGAGATTCAGCGAGACTTTCAAAATATAATGTTTAAGTTAATTTAAAAACAGTGTCTTATTTTTAACTTATGAGAAGCAGTAAGTGACGTTTAAATGTCAACAATTGACGTTGTACGTTTATTTACACATGTCGTCACACAAACGTCGACTTTATGCGCGTAAAAAAAACGCGTGAATCGCTAGTGGGCGCTTTATTTGGCCTAATCTGCCCAGACCGATATATGTATGATACGGCCTAGCTGGCCGAGTCTATAATTGTCATAGCTGAAATTGCTTCTACGTTAATGCTCTTTAGTTTTTGAGAAATGAAAACAGTATTGCTCCCCGGAAGTTGGCAATGACAAAGAAATATAAAAAGATCGGACAGGGAAAGTATCATTCAAGGAGGACAGTCAACCACAAAACACAGAAACAAACACGCAAACAGACAAACAAGAAGGCAAAAACAATAAGAAATGCAAACGACATCACAAACACAAAAGGGTTGACAAAACCGCCTTGGAACGGTCATAGGCAAAGTAGGCTTAAACCGCTTCTAGGGTGCACCAAACCTCACACTTACCCTACTGTCATCCCATTAAAACAGGACAGTATAAATAAAGAAACCCCCGCCATGATCTAATCTCTAACCAACAAGGCAGCATCAATAGAACAACTCTGCATTTACCGTTAAAGTGTAGCAAATCATTGATCGAACTGGCTATAATGTTACAATGAGGTAATTTGCTACATTTTGTTAAAAAAAACATTGTTTTAATTTTGCGATGAGATTATCTTTTTAAATTCAAATACCCAAATATGTGGTATTGTATTATTACATATCATGCTAACGTAAATATAAATGCAGTAGTAATAATGCGTGTACTTTTTATTCCTGACAACATTATATATGTAGTTCTCGCAGACTGACGCTTACTGGTATTCACATTGTTAGATAGTTTATTCGACAGATATTTTGTCGCCTAACAACGGCCTGTAACAATTTAAATGACGTCACGAGCCTTGGTAGCAATTTAAATGACGTCACGTTTTTAAAGGTTTCTCATTTTTTGTGTAAGGTTGCAACTGTTTAAAGGTAAAAAAACGTCAGTAATCGTTTTAGCCAAGTGCGGTAGAGTTATATTTAATTATATAACTTAAGGAAGTTAGCGTGTTATATGCGTAAATGTACAGTACAGCTCACCTACATTAACCTTTGAGACACGTACTGAATTTGATTTAGTAATCACTACATAGTCTTGTTGGAGTGTATTGTTTCATAAAATGTCATGAAACACATAACATCTCTCATTTAAAACGGGTGTCGTAAACAAATCCCGTCTACACCCGGGATCACACAGATGTCGCACATTTTCTATTTTGATAGGATGGGAAGGGGTTGATAACACTCATTTCGAATCGATAAACCACTGACAAGGGCATGTGGTCACATTAATACGAGCGCATAGTGCATGTCAGGGCAAGCTAACCTGAATTATTATAAATGTAATTAACTATATAAATTAAGTTGTTATTAACAATAAAGGACTAATCTTACATAACATACGTTAACTCCATCCCGACTATTTGTATTTTATCTTTCACTCGGGTACCAGTGTAATAAATGCATTGGTAGAAATTATTACACACAACGACATTTTTACTTAACATTTTGAATTGGGATTATCCGTTCTAAATAAACAAGAGCATACACTTATTTATTTAGATGATTGAGGGCCGTACGCTGCCTAGGAAATATATTCATCTGTTGCGAGTCCGTGTACAATTAACGAATTTGTCATCTTGTAAATATTTTGTTATTTATATTAACAAAACAAAACAAAAATAAAACAAGAAGAAAAACATATTCACCATATTTTGGCTAATTTGCCCTTATCGTGACCCTATTTAAACCCTGAAGTGATTCTTTTAAAGGTTTACTTGAATTCCGTCAAAATTATACGTATTTAAATCTGGCAGATTTCGGAATATTTAAATCCGTTGTTTAAAACAATGTGTTTAATTATATTTAGAAAATACAGACAGAACAGTATTATTTACTTAATTAAATACATCTGTCTTAAAATGTAAGACGCAGGTCAGAAAAACAGTTTGTTGACGGTTTCAACAACAAATCTCGGTTAAATGCCGGTTATTGTTAATATATTGTTAATATGTTGAAGGTGTGTGGCAGCTATATGGAAATAGTCAAATGTTCACGTCGTGAAACATAGACCTAGAATCATGTCTACGCCGCGTTGACCAATTAAAAAAAACCCGATACTTGTATTTACAGTATGACAAATCTCGAGGAGCAAATACACTCATAACATAACTATCTATCATCACGATTTGAAACTCGATGTAGGAGTTTTACAAAAACTCGATGTAGGAGTTTTTCAAAGTTTGTCATTATCAATTTATACTTCTTGTCAGCTTTCGATGGCTTTTCAAGTATGATTGCAGTGTCCATCAATGGATATCGGTATCTGAAAATAAAACGAACAAATATAGGTTTTAGCAAATCTAAAATCTAAAAAGAGAAGAGAAAAGATGACACAGAAATCTAATTTTCTATTTGAAAATATACAATTTATTTTGTTTTGTGCTAAGGACTAAGACAGTTCATGTTGACCTAATATTTTACTTTGTCGATATACAGATACATACACAATGTTCATAGTTCGTTGTTAAAGGATCATACCGTATAGACACACAAGCTAAACTATTCAGTTATATTGTATAATTAATATTTAACAGCAAATTACTTAAACAACTTCCATGGATACTAAAGAATGACGAAAAGACGTATTTTCAAATATAGTAACATTAAACCAATATCTAACTAGGCTAGTATATATTGTAATCAAAAATAAATAATGCCCCAATTCACAGGTATGTCACACATACCATCATGGCTCGTTGTCATTTAGATTCCTAGATTGATTTTGCAAAACTTGAGATGAATTCTATCTAACCTATCTCAAACGTGTGTGTAGAACCTCACACTTTACAGCCGTAATTGAGTATAGATGAGACAAAATCGGAAACCAATTGAAGAGATTTTTATGTTTCAATTAGTTTTGCTTCTGTTCGCATTAAATCATATTAAATTCTCAGCGTTTAATGATTCGACATTGAGCCTATTGATTTATTACAAAAGATCACACAGTGTAGTTTTAAAATACAACCCCAGGATATATCAGAAATATCCCTTGAGGTCAATGGATAACAAACTATTCCAGTTTAGTGTATTATTATAGGTGAAAAGCCGGTTTGAAAGCTGAACATACAGCGATCACTCATATGTTTAAAATATAGGTTAATGTAAATAAATCTGGTCGTTTCATGTCATATTAAATATACAAAGAATGCGAATCGCTCGACTGCATGTCGGATAGACATATTTTGTACATGCAATTGGTAAACGTCCTCCCATCCGTGTCAAGAGGTGTATCATAACGTTTCGGCCGATTTGTTTTCGTTTTCACAAAGAAATAATTGCTCAGCATCGCCTTTAATGCCACTCTGGAGTCGCGTGAAGATTCAACTTGATAAAAACGACAGGCATCGATATCTTCAAACATCACCGTATGTGATGGCAGAAATAATAATAAACAAATAAGCATTCAAAATATTATGAAACTAATTTTCATATCGATACGTTGACGATGTTTTGCTCTGGATACAAACATTCATTTAAATGAACATTTTGTTACCATGCATACACAAATCATGTCTATAAAATAATGTTCTTTCTAAAAATGAACGATTAAACACTATAAAATAGGTATTTGTCAAGCTTCAGCTATTTATTTAATTATTTTTGAGCCTAAATACATACTTTGAAAAATGAAGTATACCGTGTTACACAGGAATTATTATTTTATTTTTTATTTTTTAGTTTTTCATTTATTTATTTATTTATTTATTTATTTATTTATTTATTGATTTATTGATAAATATTTATTTATATATTTATTTATTTATTTATTTATTTATTGATTTTTTTTTTTTTTTTTTTTTATTTATTTATTGATTTATTTATTGATTTATTGATAAATATTTATTTATTTATTTATTTATTTATTTATTTATTTATTTAAATGTATTTATTGATTCGTTTGCTGGTTCGTTCGTTGGTTCGTTCGTTGGTTCGTTCGTTCGTTGGTTCGTTCGTTCGTTCGTTCGTTCGTTCGTTCGTTCGTTCGTTCGTTCGTTCGTTCGTTCGTTCGTTCGTTCATTCATTCATTCATTCATTTATTTAACACAATACAAATAGGCTATAAAGCTGTTATATGTTTCATGTTTCGTGAAAATACCTCGAACCGTTTTAGAATTATGCCCCGCAGATGTAATTGTTGACACATTGACTGACAACCTTCTATCGTTTCATGGAAACGATAATCGATTACAATTAGACAGTTTAATTAAAATATGAAAATGAACCACAATACCACAAGCTTGATGTAGACAGAAATACTTTAACAGTTTTAGAGGAAACGAAACGTTTGACATATTTATTATCCTGTTTCAATGGAAACATCACTATAATATTTCAGAACGATTCATATATATGTGTACTTTTAAGAAGTTACATCAATCAAAACATGTTTTGAAGGAGTGACAGACGGAGTCCTCGTTTGTAAACCCACAAATGATCTAATTGCGAAGATATCGGAGATTTATGCAAATAGTTTGTTCTCAGTACTGATTTATTGATAAATATTTATTTATGTATTTATTTAAATGTATTTATTGATTCGTTCGTTGGTTCGTTGGTTCGTTGGTTCGTTCGTTCATTCATTCATTCATTCATTCATTCATTCATTCATTCATTCATTCATTCATTCATTCATTCATTCATTCATTTATTTAACACAATACAAATAGGCTAAGCTGTTATATGTTACATGTTTCGTGAAAATACCTCGAACTATTTTAGAATTATGCCCCGCAGATGTAACTGTTGACACAATGACTGACAACTTTCTATCGTTTCATGGAAACGATAATCGATTACAATTAGACAGTTTAATTAAAATATGAAAATGAACCACAATACCACTAGCTTGAGTAGCAGAAATACTTTAACAGTTTTAGAGGAAACGAAACATTTGACATATTTATTATCCTGTTTCAATGGAAACATCACTATAATATTTCAGAACTATTCATATATATGTGTACTTTTAAGAAGTTACATCGATCAAAACAGGTTTTGAAGGAGTGACAGACGGAGTCCTCGTTTGTAAACCCACAAATGATCTAATTGCGAAGATATATGGGATTTCTGCAAATAGTTTGTTCTCAGTACGTACGACCAGCACCCCACCCAACCCCACCCACCCCCCCCCCCCCACCCCACCCCGCTCCCCCCCCCCCCAACCCCAATTTGATAACCAGTCATGCGCTTCTGCGTATATACAATAACACAAATACTATTCGCTCGTGACTTCCGCGGGGGCTGTCTCATCACTGGTGTGCGGGCTCTACAGAATGTTATTCGTAACATATTCACACAGGCTTTCGGTTTTTACAACCGCCCTCGGTACAGTATATTTCTATATTTACCTGTGTGCAGTATATTAGTATGTGACGCTTTAACTACTACTGTGGAAAAGGGAAAACTGGAGTAGACGGGTCCTAGCTTATCTGGCGCCAATGGGTCTCGTGTGTCATTTGGCAAGCTCGTCAATCGGATGGGGCGTAAACGTTAAAATGTAGTAGTAGTAGTAGTAGTAGTAGTACTGCTAGTAGTAGTAGTAGTAGTAATAGTAGTTGTAGTAGTAGTAGTAGTAGTGGTAGTAGGAGGAGTAGACGGGTCCGAGCTTATTTGGCGCCAATGCGTCTCGTGTGTCATTTGGCAAGCTCGTCAATCGGATGGGGTGTAAAAGTACAAATGTAGTAGTAGTAGTAGTAGTTGTAGTAGTAGTCGTCGTAGTAGTCGTAGTAGTCGTAGTAGTAGTAGTAGTTGTAGTAGTAGTCGTCGTAGTAGTAGTAGTGGTAGTAGTAGTAGTAGTTGTAGTAGTAGTAGGAGTAGTAGTGGTAGTAGCAGTAGTTATAATTCTATTATTATTATTATTATTATTATTATTATTATTTATTTTTTCCTCTAGATAAGGAGATTTTACATAACATATTTAAAATAAAAACAAAATCGTCCAAAATTATGAAAGGTAACAGCACAACATATATCTGTATAAGACAACCATGACCTATTAATATATTAAGTCATATTTGGTATGTGGTATATATAGAACAAAATATCTGTCGTTTGGGTAATGTTTCCTTCCGTCATTTATTCCTGGTTAACTTCATAAGACAGTATGGATCAACCAATTAAATTTAAGTAAATTATTAGTACACGCCCTCTTTATCAGTTATGATGATTTGTGAGAAACTATTATTTATAGTGGAAATCGTTGTGTGCTATTTATGTTAATATTTATATTTGGCTTTTATATATAAACATCGTTTATATATCAAATAAATGCAAACATGATGAAATATATACCATCAATAAGTAAAATCTCATGTTGAACGCTTTAACATGTAAAATCTATTAATGAATAAGTAACACGTAGCTCAGACCAAATTTTCATTATTTATAATTGTTATTATTATTTGTGTAGTAGTAATAGTAATAGTAGTAGTAGTAGTAGTAGCAGCAGCAGCAGCGACAGCAGTAGTAATCGTAATAATTTCGAATTAAAACAAAATTATTGCATGAAGTGAACAAATGTAACGCGTGCAAATGATAATTGCAAACATATACATGCATCTTAAATTTATAACTTGAAAATTAATTAATTATGAATTATTTAATTACTTTTTTTACAGCGCAAGCCTTATCTAATTTTCCTCGCTGGGATTCTTCGTGCAGCAATGGCCGGCGGGTCTATAAAACTTAGTGTTACCCTTAATCACAAGCCTTAACAAGTCAAAAAGATATATAATTTTCATAAACAGTAATCCACCTGATTCAGGCCAGACGACTTTACACTGAAACTTTGTATAACACTGCTTCCATACTTCAAAGCTATAGGCAGCATGTTCTCTGATTCCATATGTACAAGGAGTCTGATCATGTCATAATTTTTCTAAAAATTCTTTATCTTAATGAGGGCATTGATTCTATTAATATATCAAATATTTTTCGAGATAATCGTGTTGTTGATTATATTCCTAAATATTTCAAAAAATCCGAAAATCCTATAATTTATTGTAAGTACAAAAAAGAAATTAGAAATATGATGTTCAGCTACAACAAAACAGTGCCTGACCTTGATAAATAGCACTCCTAAGGAATGCGAGTGTAGAACATCTATATGTTGCTATGCTCTGACCGGTCATGTCATTACTGGTAATTTTGAAATCGATAAACGTATTCGGCCTTTGTTTTATAAGGTTCGAAGTATAGATTGCCTTCTGTGATTGATTTAAATGCATATCGTGGTCAGATCGCCCAATCCATTGAGGATTTTAGTAAGGACTTAGGGTCAGCACGTAGAGAACATGCTGACCCTAAGTCCTTTCTACTTGGAAAAAGACTATTTTTACATCATATATTCCCGTATTAACTTCTATACCGCTAACCCTACTTCCCACTAGACCAAGGTTTTCATTTCTTAATTTAAAATCATGAATCCAGGAGTTTCATAATAAGTTTGTTCTAATTCCTGCTGATAAAGCAGCTAATAATATAATTATTGTTGGACGCCTCCATTACGTCAATGTTTTATCTCAGGAACTCGGGAGTACTAATTCGTATAATCCAGTTCAATCTACTGAATATAATTTTATTTCGACGAATATCACTCAATGCAAGACTTTCTGAAGCAAATAACTCCATGTCCACCGCCGTATGCATGCCATCTTCGGGATGGTTTAACTTGTGTACTGTTAATGTTATGAATATTGAGTTCTGCTCAGCCCGGGGCTAGGGGGCGTGAGCGGTAGCTAGCACATTTCACTACCGCTCATGAACAGTCTCAATCAAACCGAGACTGCAATATTTCGTATGTGTCGTGCTCGGCCGTTTCCAAAGGTCCATTATTATACTCTTTTTCAAGGCTGGAATAGACGAAAAGCAAAATAGACTTCGAACGATGTAATGGATTTCCAAATTACACAAATAACCGTTAAAGACCGTTTTATATCCAATTCTAGTTTTTGCATCACTACAAGTATCTCAAAACTTTTAACATCTTGTCTTACTGCCGTTAAATATCACGTTAAACAATAGTGTGCTAAAGCTTATGAAAACTCTGGGATTCATTTATTTTGGTGTATTAAAAATTCAGGCAACGTTCTTGATACAATTTTCAATAAACTTCAAGCTTCATCTATAAGTACTTATAGTTTTCTACATTATATACAACTTTACCACACAGGCTCATTCAAAAAACTTTTGCGAAGTAAAATACTACATTTTTTGGCCTGTAACAATATTAATCCGTTTTTTACTAACTGCAGTATGGACAATTACACTATGTGGACTTGCCATGAAGTTTGTGAATTACTTATTTTTCTATTACATAATATTTTCGTCAGATATGCAAATACCGTTTAAAGACAAATTTAAAATGAAAATTGTAATAATGCTAGAATTTTTTTCAAAAACAGTAAGGTATTGCAATGATCTAAAATTCAAGACAATGCCCAATGTTTAAAGTAGCATATATAACCTGTGAAGATACATTCATTTAACAGTTGCATGTTCTTTAACATTAGATACACAAGTCGAACAGGACAATTAGCATTCTCAAAACGCGAAGAAACAATGGATATTATTTTTTGCTTGTTATTTTCAGAAAATTTTCCATAAATTGTTTAATGTTTTAACTGAACGGCACAAAACAAACGTACCTACCTACTATAAAATCATGTCGGAAAACAGCAAATAAAAGAAAGCCTGAATTTAATTCATCTCGTGCTACCATATAAAGGTCTATACACTGCTGTGTATAAATCCTGAATATTAATATCAGCCAGAGAGAGACATTTAAGGATTTATAAAGCTATTAACTAATTGGAAATCATCCGGTTAAATTATTTAGCTGCATCTGGCAAATACGTTTTAATTAATTAATGACCAGAAGCAACACAACAAAACACACCATTATTTTAGAAAATACACGCCTAAAATGTAATGTTACCGTTTCATTGTTTTCACAGGTCGAGAAGAAACCGCATTTTCCAGCGGCTTAAATGCATCCCTGGTGCATGTTCACATACTTTCATATATATTCTAAGCAAAATAAGTCCGCCAGTACTTTTTGCGGTGCATATAAAAGTACGAAAAATGTAAAATATCTGTCCTTTAAAAGGTGGCGTTTAACCGTCAGTCTTTTATACATGGAAAGCCCGTGAAGAGCGTAGAGCGCTTAATTCCACATCGCGAGGTATTGGGTTAGATCCTCGCCGCGGCCACGTTATTTATCCATGAGCAAGATAATTACTCCACATCGCTTAGTACTGGTTCTACCCAGAAAGCCATCGATAGTGATTAATCTAAGTTGCACAAACTTGTTTCGCAATCGATGTCAAATAAATAACTAATAGATGGAAAGCCTTACAGGGTGCACGATATCCTGGCTAAGTTCGGAAAATAATATGCAGGCTGCCAACCTTATCCTCTGAAAACGGCCTTTATTGCCAATGACCGTTCCAAGGCGGTAGCCCTATTGTCACCCCTGTTGTGTTTGTGATGTCGTTTGCATTTTTTATTACTTTTGCCTTCTCGTTTGTCTGTTTGTGTGTTTGTTTTTGTGTTTTGTGGTTTACTGTTGTCCTTGAATACTGCTTTCCCTGTCCGATATTTGTATCTTTCTTCCTAAGCCAATCATTAGCATATATTTGTTTTTTGGGCTACACATATGTATTACTTGTCGCGTTTTCACTGTGATTTGGGAAGGCGTTCTACTGATATTGACAAGTTGTCAGTTAGGTAATTCTCATAGAGTCATTATTAATACATTGTAAATGGATTTGAAGGTTTGTATCCACAAAGTTCGGAAAAAAAGCCTTAGTTATGAAACAGTTTGGTCTATAAAACTCGACAGGCATAGGTAGGAAAAATAATTTAGTTTCTAGTTATATTTATTTTATATGTCTTTTTACCCAATACCTGTATAACCTTATTTTATAATACAATATTTTATTCATATAAATATTACATATCATCATATATGTTACATGTAGTTCATATATATATGTATATATATATACGATACATCAACAACATAGAAACATTATATCTACATAATATCCTGTCGGGCGGACGTTTTTTTGGGTTTTTGACTTTTCAGACACAGTTTAAATGTGCCTGAACACGTTATATATTAATGACATAATAAAAAATACCTTGTTTTTCCAAATCTGTTGAGAAATAACATTTTCGCATGCAACCCTTTTATAAGGCCGTGTTTAATGCAAATATATATTCAAATAGTTTTAATGTGTTGAATAAATCTAAATTAAGACATCATGAATTTCAAAGTGTTATAGCAAATATCAACCCTAACTAAAGAAACCCATATAAAAAGTGGTTAGGCTAAACATAGCGTGGTGTTTGTACTCGACAAAATCACAGATCTAATAACAAATATTATATATAACAAATATTATATATTCAAAATTGGTATACATGTATAGTATGCATAACTCCCTGGCCATCTAGCATGGTATTCAACTAGTTAAACGTTAATATATCCACCTTACGTTGTACTCAAGCTATTCTGTAGTTAAAATTGAATTGTAAATGAGATAATTCCCAAGCCATGTTAGATAAGCCTTTTTAATTATGGCTTTCCTATTTAATTACCTACCACAGAATACTAATGTTTTGCCCCCTGCTATGTTTTTCCTAGCGGCTTAAAATCATCGAGTATACGTTCGGAAACACAAAGAAATATCAGTTATTCCAAGATCAATTACGCATAGTAAGTGCAGAGTTAAAAGCTCATTTAAACGGAATGTCAAGGTATTATACCACTAATTATTTTCCCCATAGACACCAATGTTAAAGTGTCACATATTAATGATTTGCTGCAAATTCAACTCAAGTATGGATAATAGAGCATTGTAATGTTCATATAGAAAACTAATTTTCCACTTGAAAAATCACCAGAAAAGGTCGGGTCACAAGACATGTAAGAAAGTTCTTGTTTGTTTACTAAACAGGTCAAGGGTACAGCTGTTTTCATTGCTCACAAAGTGTAAGCATAGAGTCGAAATTTCGAAAATGTTCATCAGTGATCCAGTAAAACTTATTAATACGCTTCTTAAACATACAACCACTAAATCGAATAGAAATGGGCATTTTCCCCAACTTATTATGCCCGTTTTCATCAAAAAAGGAGGGATTAGGAATTACATTCGACTACACCTCGTAGGCTTACTTGTAATTAGTGGTGGTAAACCTCAAAGACACTGAGTGTAAAAATGAATACATGTTAGTCTAGATTTGTGTACTGAAGATGCGACCAATATTTTAATATGTTTCGATAATCAAATGTCATATTAAACACGGTATTTTTTGTATGTATAGCTAGATCATAATTTTAATGTTCATGTCCAACAATTTAGTGGTAGTATAATCTAAACATAAATACTCTGTTTCCAATGATATATAGTTGATGCAAGTATTTCAAATTTGTTCATATAAATGTGCGTCGCAAGATGATCCTAGTGGTTGTGGCTAACTCAGGAAAGAATCAATGACGGTGAATGCATTTACATAAGTTTAATGCAACTTTTAAAATATGATAAATATATATACAATTATCTAAAAAAAACAAGCGAATACACAGATGAAATATGAAAAGAATGTTCTCATAAACGTTTAAGACGTTCTTAGTATTGTTACAAATACTGAATGTATACGACACTAAAGCTTTGTTAAAGTTATAACAATGTTGATCTATGATCTAGCGCGAAAACTGTGATGCGCGAGAGCTCATGAAGATGATGATGCGCGAATCCAATGGATGATTGTCATCAAATGCCTTCTATAAGGGTGGATGACGCGATGTAATGATGGTTAACCTCCACTGAGGTTGTGGGTGATGTTCCTCCAGTGAGGACTGATACAGGCCCACCTTGTGTCCCGGGGGTTGTTGCTACTTAAGCCTGACCATGCTGCGCAAGTACGGGGACCGTCTCCACCGTTCTTTACGGTTACTAATAACACTACTTCCTGTCACTACAAGAACTCCAACTTTACACATCGCATCCATCGCATTACCAGTATACTGTCTGCGAAATGGAGTAGGGTCTCCCGTTTCCCTAATCGGCTTTGCTAACGTGTGCTTATAGCTACACTGCACTACATCTGTTGGTCTCGACTTATCGGACCGAACAGTACTACACTCGGAGTGTAAACGACCTACCTCTCGTTTCTCTACTACAGTAAGCATGCCCGATATGTCAAATTCGACTGCTGTTTCCTTACTTATACTAGTGGGAAAATACATGGGACAAGTGTCCTCACTACTGCCTTCCTCACTATCCTCAATAACTGCAACATTGACTACAGTTAACACCCCTTGTTGCACATTATCGGTTCTACTGATATACTCTTTCAGCATATTCGCATGAAAGGTCTTTAACTTTTCGTTTATCTCGATACGATAATCCATAGTGTTCACTATCCCTCTAACGTAAAACGGACCTTTCCATTGTAATAACAGCTTGTTATAATCGGTATAGTCGGGAGTAACAGTAACACCTGGTCATCTATCTTAAATTTCGTAGTTCTATCTTTCTGGTCATAGTACCGTTTGTACTTGGTACTTGCCTTAACTGACTGACTTCGAGCTATCTTACAAGTCTCCTCTAGTTTCTCTTTCAGATCTAAAACATACTGATATGTAGTCTTAACCTCATCACTATCTACTTCACCTGCCCACAATCTCTAAGAATCCTCATGGGACCTCTAACTGATCTACCGTACAATAACTCAAACGGAGAAAATCCTAAACTCTCTTGTGAAACCTCTCTAAATGCAAACAATAAAGCATTGAGATACTTGTCCCAATCTTTGGGTCTCTCTGTACACATACGCCGTAAGATTTGCTTTAACGTCCCGTTAAATCGTTCGACTAACCCGTGACACATAGGGTGATACGGTGTTGTCATGATTTGACGCAAAGACAATAACCTGCTTACTTCAGCCATAAGTTCTGACGTAAACTGTGACCCACAATCAGTCAGCATTTCCTCTGGTACACCTAGCCTACTGAACATATCAACTAATGCCTCAGCTACTCTCTCAGTTTCAATTGAGGGCAATGCTACTGCCTCCGGATACCTAGTTGCATAGTCTACCATGGTTAAAATGTACCAATTTTTCCTATCCGACACTGGAAAAATTGGTCTAACTAAGTCTACGGCTACCCACTTAAATGGTGTATCTACCAGATGCATCTGACCTAAATGTACTTTGGTCACTCGACCTTCAGGACCTACAATACCTAGCTACATCTCCTCTAACGCCTGGCCAATAAAATTCTGCCAATACTCTATCTGACGTTTTCTTGACGCCTAAATGACCTCCCATAATCGACTCATGAGCTGCCTTAAGCAGTGTGGTTCTATACTGGGTAGGTACCACTAATTGGTGAAATTGTCTACCACCACTATCTTCAAAATTCTCTGTACAATAAACTATTTTTATGTACAAACTTAGAACTACCGAACCCTTTACACTTCTTCACTACACCATCCTTGGCCTTCACTTGAGTTTATGCTTGAGTTTATGCTTCTACAAACTCCGCTTTGGATATGTCACCTACGGCTGCAGGAACCTTTAATTTTCTATAAGCCTGAGCTTGCTCCTGTACCTTCGCTCTAGTCTCTACTGCATTACTGATGCTACTCCTAAAATCATACATCGGGTCGTCCATAAATAGTGCCTCTGTAGTCCTTTTAAAGAAAGGTGCATCTACATCTATTCTCGCTATTGGCACGTGCTCTACCGACTTATTTAACAACATATACGGTGACTGTTTACCTACCAAGTGGTCATCCGTAACTAAACTACGCCTAACTACCACACCTGTACAACCTGTATCCCTCATTACAATTACGTCCGTGACATTCACTCTACCATCTGCCGTTGGAAGATTTGCATACGGAAAGAGACATGTTCCGATCTTCGCCATTACGCCATCCGCTTTAACACAACAACTACTACTCTCGGTTTTAATAACCGGACTATTACTACCTCTGCCTCTACCTCTACCTCGGTTTTGACCACCTCTACCTCTACCGAAATTCCATGGGTTGTTAAAACCTTGGTTCTGACTACCTACATTGTTGTCCCCTCTACTATTGTCACTAAAATTGTCTACGACAGCGGATACTTTCACCGCTTTCCTGCAATCTTGTGAAATTCTTAGAGATTAATACATGGGTGATGCGTTATTGCCCGTCATATCGGCCCGAGACCCCAATATCGGCCCGAAGGCTTTAGCATGAGGGCCGATATTGGTCGAGGGCCGATATAGCGGGCAATAACGCATCACCCATGTTTTAATCTTTTTATCATATATATATGCATTTTTTCAAATTTATATACGCATTTTCTCTATATTAAACCGTTACAATGTTATTTTTATCATATATATAATGTGAATTAAATTAATTTATGTTGAACCGATGAGCCAAATCAAACATTTCCAAATATATATAGGCCTAGATTTTTACGTTTTCTAAACAAAAATGTTTCTAGTGGCGTAGTCTAGATGCTTTTAGGCACTGCAAACCCCGACAGAAAACCTTTCTCCTGATAGGCTATGCTCTTTTTATCCCAAAAAGTGTCTCCCAAAACTCGTCAGAGTGCACCATTTTACCAGCGGAAAAATGTTTAAATATCGGTTATTCTTATTGATTAAGCTTTTTAAAATAATATGACATACTGTACACATAATCTAGCGTTACGATTGTAATATTAAGATAAAGTGTTTATCTTTACTGAGTATCTGTTTAAATCCGCTGTTTATTTTCAATCGTTGTGGCGTTATGGTTTAAAAAGGTGACGTCATGTTACGTTCGTTACGTCATCGTAAACAGGAAAGAATATCAGGGGCGCAGCCATGTGGAAGGTTGGAAGCCGGTAACGTTCCATTTCTTTCCCCTAATATAGTGTTATTAAGGGTAAAACAAAAGAAATTCTGTAGAAAGCAATCGCCAATACTCGTAACGATCATGTGACCGGTTATTGGCCCGGTCAGGTTAGGTGACCGGGCCAATATGTATATGCATTTTCGGCCCGGTCACATGACCTCAATTTAGCGTATCGGACCGCATTTCGAATACGGCTCATTTCTCGAGAGCTTTATTGTAGGGTAATGTTGTGCATATTGCGGGCCAAAAATGCGTATATATATGATAAAATATTTTATTGTATTCTATCATCATATACTCAACATATCTATACATAAACCATATAAAAGAAACCATAGATATCCTACATCTGGGTTCAAAAATAAAATGAAAAAGGGTTGATGCTTAGCAAACTTTGATTAGTAAATACAGAGCATATATAGAAACCTGTTTGCCACTGTTACCATTCAAATAGTGTATATAGCAACCTGTTTGCCACTGTTACCATTCAAATAGTGTATATAGCAACCTGTTTGCCACTGTTACCATTCAAATAGAGTAACTAGCAACCTGTTTGCCACTGTTACCATTCAAATAGTGTATATAGCAACCTGTTTGCCACTGTTACCGTTCAAATAGTGTATATAGCAACCTGTTTGCCACTGTTACCATTCAAATAGTGTAAATAGCAACCTGTTTGCCACTGTTACCATTCAAAGAGTGTATATAGCAACATGTTTGCCACTGTTACCATTCAAATAGTGTATATAGCAACCTGTTTGTCACTGTTACCATTCAAATAGTGTATATAGCAACCTGTTTGCCACTGTTACCATTCAAATAGTATACATAGCAACCTGTTTGCCACTGTTACCATTCAAATAGTGTAAATAGCAACCTGTTTGCCACTGTTACCATTCAAATAGTGTATATAGCAACATGTTTGCCACTGTTACCATTCAAATAGTGTATATAGCAACCTGTTTGCCACTGTTACCATTCAAATAGTGTATATAGCAACCTGTTTGCCACTGTTACCATTCAAAAAGTGTATATAGCAACCTGTTTGCCATAGTTACAATTCAAATAGTGTATATAACAACCTGTTTGCCACTGTTACCATTCAAATAGTGTATATAGCAACCTGTTTGTCACTGTTACCATTCAAATAGTGTATATAGCAACCTGTTTGCCACTGTTACCATTCAAATAGTGTATATAGCAACCTGTTTGCCACTGTTACCATTCAAATAGTGTAAATAGCAACCTGTTTGCCACTGTTACCATTCAAATAGTGTAAATAGCAACCTGTTTGCCACTGTTACCATTCAAATAGTGTGCTTCTGTTGTCTATTGTTTTGAATGTGTGATTTTGGATGACTGAAGAATGCTTTTTCGACTTGCGTGTATCTACGTAATTATACAGGTATACATTTAAAGTTCGGTGTGTCAGATTGAGCTGACGTGACTCGTTGGATACCTGTAACCGGAGCACTCGAGTCCAAGGCTTACTGAGCTTCGTTGGTGTGTTTTTCGGCAAGACACGTACCCTGAACCTCGTCGGTTGGGGACATACACGAGGCGGTCCCTTGTATCGCAGTCTTCCGAGCACGTTAAATATCAACCAAATGAAACTATCCGTTAGTACGAGTAGGTGAGGTTCCCGGATTCCTAGGTATCCTTCCCCATCTCTCGGGCGGCTCCTAGTAACCTATACTGTGTTGATGAACCGTAAAAACTTCAATTCATGTCGGTATCTAGATCTCCAATGGTATGTAAGCAGCTCCTATATGCCAGTCTAAACTACATGTACTATATATCTGATTATTTCACCTACCAATAATAATAGAGCAACGCCATGATTAAAGGTAACACTGTGACAATGTGTGGCCTATAAAAGGTAGAAACTTCTGTGGAACATTACTAGTATATGTATGCTGGGAGACGTCTTTTACGATTGGAGTTTAATAGACAAATACTGCCATGGCGAAGGTGTAGACTCTCTGAATTAATATTAAAACGTGCAATGCGCTTACCATTATGCGCTTAGCTTTGGATTATGTCATATGCGTCATTTAAATAAGAATAACCATTTTTTTACTTTGGCAATGGCAGTTTATTCTAAATTATGTCTCAAAATAAAATATATACTTTAGTTACTTAATATGTTAAGTAGTAATTAATAGCAAAGGTATGTCAATTGGTTAACAATTGGTTACGATGTAGACCAAATTGTGTTACACTATAAATGCTAAATAAATAAAAACACATACAACTTAAAAGTATCTACACATCTTAAAATTGTATATGCTAAAAAACACTCTTAAGAAATTACTGTAGCGTGCCATCTTGTAATGAAGCTTTGAGTGGATGGAAAGAAGATCTTCACACCTCAACCGAAATCCTATATCTGAAGTAATGGACGTATTTATTGGAATAATTTGCTGAACGACATTTACAACTATATATTGCATATGAGTTTAATAAGCGATTTCAACCGTAGTCATTGGTATAATAGGTTCTAACGGTATTGTGTGCACTGATTGATATACTGGACATCATTTGAACAAATACAAATGTCTTGCTTCATTAAAACAGGCGTGCTCATTGTTTTGGTACAAACTTGCTACACAGCTGCAGAGGATAAGAAAACATTACGATTGCTAGGTTTTTTGCCAATGACGGGCAAGGGGTGGACTGGCGGCGGGGCTTGTCTACCAGCGGTGATGATGGCGATCAGGGACGTGCATGCATATCCTGGACTTCTGGAAGGGTACAATCTGACGTATAACTGGATTGATACTCAGGTTGGTGTTTTATCATTTGTTTCAATAAATAACATTCCCTAATAAACGCTATATTTTAAATGATCCTTTTACATAATCATGAACTTCAAAGAGTCACGGATCATTGAAGTAGTTTCAGTTCGATGAAGATCCTAAAACGTCAGTATATACGCCATTCTAGCCGTCGTACAAGTAGCAGAGATAAATGCTGGCTTCGAAAATATTTCATAAAACAATAGTTGCCAAAAGCGGGATTCGAACCAGGCCTCATCAGCAAATATGTCTGTTTTTGAATTTGAACCATTTTAGCATGTATTTATCACACGTATAACACGTCTTAATACCCTTGTCAAGTCAATGAAAAATAGTGACCACTTACTATGTATTAAGACTCGTGCTCTATGCTCCACCTGAAAAAACAAAAGAACTGTGCCTAAAGTTCAAGCAAGGGTACGCTTAGATTAACATTTCGCCAGGCTCAGTAACTTTAAAAACCACCCGTTTATACAATTACTGAACAGATCAACAGCCATTTTCCTTTTTGTCTCGCCCACGATAATGGGTAAACAGACATAGCAGTCACTTTTCCGGCGGCGGCGGCGGCGGCATTTTAAATCAACTATATCTCAACAACAGCAGCTCGAGTTTTTCTGAAACTTTGTCAGATGCTTTATTGGGCCAAGGGACATCAAGTAATGCCCAGGTCAAGGTCATTGTCTGCATTATTTTCCCACAACT
Source organism: Cyrtodaria siliqua (assembly GCA_037043455.1). NCBI lineage: Eukaryota > Metazoa > Mollusca > Bivalvia > Adapedonta > Hiatellidae > Cyrtodaria > Cyrtodaria siliqua. The sequence continues at coordinate 47,249 of JAWPHD010004684.1, forward strand.
TAACTAAACCTTGGTTAGGTAACTTAACCTTGGTTAGGTAACTTAAACTCAGTTAACTTTATGTTATTGCTTCACTTCATGTATTTGATACTTGGTCATATGTGTTGCTGGCATTAGTGGACATCGCAGAACGACAAAAATTACAAGGTCAAAGTCTATGTTGTTTTATTTTCATAAACTAAACCCTGGTTAAACCATGTAACCTCAGTTACTTCCTATGATTACTATGGAACGTCAAACACGACTTTGATGGTCATTTTCCATTATAATGTGGTCACTTTCCATTATGATGTGGTCATTTGTAATTATGATGTGGTCACTTTCCACGTTTCCATTATGATGTGGTCACTTTCCATTATGATGTGATTACTTTACATTCTGATGTGGTCACTTTCAATTATGATGTGGTAAGTTTCTATTACGATGTGGTCACTTTACATTATGATGTGGTAACTTTCCATTATGTTGTGGTTACTTTGCCTTATGATGTGGTCGCTTTTCATTATGATGTGGTCCCTTTCCATTTTGACGTGGTGACTTTCCATTATGATGTGGTCGGTTTCCATTTTGACGTGGTGACTTTGCATTATGATGTGGTGACTTAACATTATGATGTGGTTGCTTTCCATTATGATGTGGTCACTTTCCATTATGATGTGTTCGCTTTTCATTATGATGTGGTCACTTTACATTATGACGTGATCTGTTTTCATTATGATGTGGTAAGTTTCTATTATGAGGTGGGCTTGTGGTTACTGCATAAATCCTTGCCTTTTTTTAGTCCAAAACAAGATTGGATTAATTTTAATAATTTAAAACACGAACTGTCGAATACAATTAGGTCAAACCTAGACATCTTGACTAGTTCGACGTTAGGAAATGATATGTGTTTTGTTAATGTTGTTTTGTTAACACCCAGACTTCAAAATCTCGAAAAATAGCCCTCGAGAAATACCCCCCCCCCCCCCCCCACTGAAAAAAATCTCGAAAACACCCCCCCTCCCCATGAATCCCCCTTCCCCACCATCCCATTCAACACGTTTTCCTTCGTTAGGTGGGTTCGGATATTGCGTGAAAAATCCCAATTAGACCAACAACGTTGACAACGGGGTAGGGACTTCAGAAAGAAATAGTATAATACCAATATTGAGGATTACCCAGAAAATGTTTCTTCTAGGGTGGGGATAGAACAATAAAAGGAATTTCCTTGGGTGAGCCCGTTGGAGTCCTTCCCCCACCTTGGCGTGGGAAATAATTGATAGATACATAATTTGTTTGAATATATGCCCTTAGTAGGCTAATCACGGTTATCCCACTACTTTTTCCCTGATAGGAAATTTTATATAATTTCATTGAAATCGAAGAGGGCGGGGGAGAGGGTTTCTTTAAAAAGAGACATGTGATTTCAGTGAAGTTGCGAGAGAGAGTAGATTTTATTATACCTGTCAATTGATGGATATTTGCAGTAAAACCACTGACCACACAGATCACATCATGCTGAAAAGTGACCACATCATAACATAAACTTACCACATCATAATGAAAACAGACCACATCAAAATGTAAAGTGACCACATCATAATAGAAAAGTTACCACATCATAATGAAAAGCGACCACATCATTATGGAAAGTGACCACATCATAATGAAAAGTGACCACATCATAATGAAAAGCAACCACTTCATATTGAAAAGTGACCACATCATAATGAAAAGTGACCATATCATAATGAAAGGTGACCACATCATAACAGAAACTTACCACATCATAATGTAAAGTGATCACATCATAATGGAACGTGACCACATCATAAAAGAAAGTGACCACATCATGACGTAAAGTAGGCATATCATGATGGAAACTGACCCCATCATAATAAAAAGCGACCACATCAAAATGAAAAGTGACCACATCATAATGGAAAGTTACCACATCATAATGGAAAGTGACCACATCATAATGAACGTGACCATATCATAATGGAAAATGATCATCAAAGTCGTGTTTGGCGTTCCATAGATTACCCTGCTGTTATTTGTTTGCTACTGTGTTGTCTTTGGCGGACATCATTTAAACACACATTTAATATACAGTTTGCCGCGTGGGCGAGACAGCCTCAGACCGAGGTCTAGTTTAATTATATCTAACAAATACATCATTTTTTTATTTTTTATTTTTTTACATATTGTTGTACATATGTCAATTCTAAATCATCGTCTACACAAACGTGTTTGTCCTATCTACATGTATATGATGTCGAATGGATCGTAAGGTACATCTGTTGAATTAGTATACACACTATTTGTATTATTAGTTCTCCTATTAAGCTGTGTTCCTTGCACGTCAAAGTGAGGGATTACTTCTCAAAATGAAGTGCATATTAAAAGTTGAATCGTTTTATGATAAATAAGTTTAATCTGACGACAAGCATTGACCAGAATAGTCCATGTGCAGTTAGTAATTGATTTCCTCTCTTTTAAGATGGAGTTGCTTTTAAAATTAGTATGTTTTACCCTTTAAGATCACGATGAGATATGCCTAAATTTATGCACGAAATTATTTAGCATTGTTTACCCTGTAGAACCGCTAAATGTGAAAATTCCGCTAAATGTAAAAACTTCCACTAAATGTTAAAAATCTTCCGCTAAATGTAAACAAACTTCCTCTAAATGAAAAAAAGTCCGCTAGATGTAAAAAAAATATTAACCGCTAAATGTTATAAATTTTAAAATATAGCGTTTAGTGGAATCCGATAACCGCTAAATGTTAAATGTCACTAAAGTTGCCTGAAGTATGTAAAGGTATGAATAATGCTGTTTTAATCGACTTGATGACGTTGTTATTAAAGTAAGTCATAACGACAAACTGATGCTGCTGTTACTGCTGCTGTTTTCTGTTACATTTAGCGAAAGATTTTTAACATTTAGCGGAAGTTTTTACATTTAGCGGAATTTTCACATTTAGCGGTGCTACATGTACAACTGTAGAATTCACTGGTAAAATGTATATACCGTTCGAAAAGGTCGCTTGCGAAGTTGAAGTTATATTCAATATTGAACAAACTAGATAAACTAGAACTGTATTCCTGAGAAACGGATACACCCATAAATTGACCCCTTCGAAACAATCAGTTGAAAACAGGCCATAGACGCACAAGATATTATAACGTAAAATTTGTTAAAAAAGGGGCCATACCTCTGATAATACATCATCGAATTTGGTTACCGAAGCGATATACACATCTTGATATCATAGGTAAGCATTATGTTTCGAAACAATCACTTGAAAACTGTAGAAGAAGATAGACGCACAATATCTTATAACATAAAGTTTAACGAAAAAGGGCATTAACTCTGATCATACATTATCGAATTTGGCAGTCGACATCATAGGCAAGTATCCTGTAAATTTTCGAAACAATCGGTTGAAAAGTGTAGGAGATAGATGCACTCGGACTGACAGACGGACATGGCCAACACTATATGCCCCTCACCATTCGGTGGTAGTGCATAAAAAGTAATCCCTATCATGTTTAAGCAAATATGCTTAGTAGTGTCTATGCAGGCTTTATTGGAAAAAGTTCCTTACAGTGGATGCAAAAAAAACAGTAGATGCAAATGTACAGTAAGTTATAAAATCATATACTCACATTTATGATTCGAGTTCCATCATTTGAGCAAATAAGCTAAAGATACAACATGTTCCCAAAGTTAAAGTGTTACCTGTGGGAACTGATATACGCACAGGCGTATAGATGCAAGAAAACTGCTTCCGACAATGAAACGTATTTTAATAATGTTTCTTTTATAATATGCAATTATTTCAAACAACTAAGTCGATAAAAGCAGCATTATTCATGTCATTACATATTTAAAACAACTTTAATGACTTTTAACATTAAGCGGTTAACGGATTCCACTAAACGCTATATGTTAAAATTTATAACATTTAGCGTTTAGTAGTTCTTTACATTTAGCGGAAGTATTTACATTTAGGGGAAGTTTTTTTACATTTAACGGAAGATTTCTAACATTTAGCGGAATTTTTTACATTTAGCGGAATTTTTAACATTTAGCGGAAGTTTTTACATTTAGAGGAAGTTTTTTTACATTTAACGGAAGTTTTATTACATTTAACGGAATATTTTTAACATTTAGCGGAAGTTTTAACATTTAGCGGAAGTTTTTACATTTAACGGAAGTTTTAACATTTAGCGGAATGTTTTACATTTAGCGTAATTTTCGCATTTAGCGGTGCTACATACCCTTTAAAATCATTGTGAGATATGCTCAAAGTAATGCATGAAATTAATCACCCTTCAACGGTATTTGATGCTAGATTGTTATCTTGAAATGTATCAATACCAACTGCCGTTGATATAATACATAAGGGACTGTGTTTACGCCTTAACGTGAAATTCATTATACCACGCAAAAAGACTACACATAAAGGTTTCCTCGGAAACATGTAAAACCTGAAACACTGATTAAACTGAAGATAAATTCCGCAGATTTCTACCAGATATGCATGGTATATTGTAGACATTGACGTCATACATATGTTAATCTTCAGCAACTATGTATTGTTTTACGGTTTCAACAATTTATACTGTTTATAGAGACAGTTTATAAGTGTCTGCATGCGTGCCTCATGCGTACGTGCTAGCGTGATTGTATCCGTGTTGGAGTGCGTCTGTGTATGCCTGATATGTGTTTAACTAAAGTGTGTTTATCAAGTTCTAATGAGGAAATATTATATGTATAAGTCAAAATAACATATGTGTTCTGTGATCTTTCAATGTTAGCAAATAACATGCCTAAACTATTGAACAAAGGTCTAACTAGCCAAAACACAAAATTCCCTTGTGCCGCTTTTTAGTTTACATTTATGGCCGGGAAGCGAGGTCTGATACGAAAGCAAATAGATAATCCAACCACCTTTAATGTACATGTAAGGTTGCTATAGTAAACTGTACGGAGTCTCACTCTCAATGAAAATGCACCTCAAAATGAATTCTTTTAAAAATTAGAATTGAGAAATGTTGGACAACATATGATATAATCCATATAACGAGTCGACATTTAACATTGTTGGCGTGCATATCTAGATTTAGCGCTTCCACATTGTTGTTATGAAAAGCACGTTTCAGTTACATCACACAAAAAGATCATTTACTTGGAAACATTCAATGCGCATTACTGTCAGAAGTCAAACAATAATTGAATTGAATGTTGTTTAACTGCTCATCAACACAGTAAATGTTTTTAGAGCCGCCCCAGAGAGAGGGGAATACATAGGAATCCGGGAACCGCGCTCTACTCTTATTATCGAATAGATTCCTATGGTTCCGTGATAGACCGATACACGGGACCGCCCGGTTTACGTCCCCATCCGACGGACGAGGCTAAGGGAAAGTGTCTTGCCCGATAAAAAAGGCTAGTAAAATCAACTGGAATTTTTAAAGAGACAGATTAATGCAGATTGAAATTTGGTGGAAAAGTTTTCTGTTTATGAGTATTCGTAGTAAACAATGTTAAATAACAAGGTAAATAACTGCGTAACTGCTTGTCATAAAAGTCTACCAATAAACATGTAAGACAAGCTTGGTCTCAAGATTAAATACTTAAACAATTAAAAATAAAAATTTGTTCAGACGTTTTATTCCAAATCGTTTGCGAAAAGGCCATCATTATAAACATACTGCGTTAATGGTGCGTTTTCATTGACAGTCTGTATATATTGGCATGGCACCTAGAAATTGCGTCTTACATAAAACGCTAAAGCAAACAGTATAATGCAACGTTAGGCGGCGTTCTGATTGTTTATAATTTAAACAAATCTTTAAAATGTGTTCTTGTTGATTTGTTCCTCTTTACAACATGTTATCATGACAACTTTTAACTTGAGATGCAGTAGGAAATTAGCCTTTCCCACTGATCGCGCTCGCGCTGCACTGTCATATGTTGCGTATGGTTTTATTTCCCGTTAATCTTATTTTGACATTAAATTTTGTCAGTACTCACCTGAACTTCCCAATGAAATCCACGTTTAGGATTATCTTTCGCCTATAACAGACGCATCCTTTTTGATAAATTGCTTAGAAACATTTGTCATAATATTATACTCTAGTTATTCAATCAGGGATACTCAGTTCACAGACAATTCTATGTGAATTTTATATAATTACAAACTGCGAACAATACACATATTTCTGCATTCTGATTGGTTAGTCATTTTTAAAAGTGTTCTGTTATTTCTCAACAACACGTCAAAATAAAATAGTTCCAGTTGCGCAGGCGCAGACTAAAGTGGAAGCCCAATATTTGATTTGAGCGGCAAAAGGGATCCGGGGATATTATTGGGCTTCTGCTTGGGCTTCCAAACACAACATCAGGAAAAAAACATGTGGAACGGTTCTAGTTTCCGAGCTTCCACATGGCTACGCGTCTGGGTTATTTATCACTGTTTCATTCCTAGTCACGATGACGTATGACGACACTTTTTTAAACCGTTTACGTCAAAGAACGAAAGTAAATAAACAGTGGTTTTAAACAGACACGACTAGCATAAAAATGTCATAATACAGATTAATATACTAAGTAAAGGTAAACACTTTAGCTTAATATTACAATCGGAACGCTATTTATGACTATGTGGAGGGGTGGGGTGGGGTCTAGGTAAATGCTCCCCACGATTTGTTTTAAAAATAAGAAGTAAAATGGTGCACTCTGACGAGTTTGGGCCGTGGAGACACTTTTGAGAGAACATATCATGGTAAAGGTTTTCGGCTCTCTCTGCAATGCCTAAAATCAGCAACGCCACTAGAAACATATTTGTTTTTAGGAAACGTAAATACCTAGGCTTAATACCTTTGGGCGGAGTAGATTTCAAATTTGAAAATGTGTGATCGGTTCAACTGAAAGTAATTTAATTTAGAGCTTACTGGGACTGTTGGGCATGTGAAATAAAATGGATGGTCAGTAAAGACTATCATTGATATAAAAGAGTATGATAGTGGACCTTTGGAAACGGCCGATAAATACGAAAGTCTCGGTTTGACTGAGACTGTTCATGAACGGTAGTGTATACGTTTGTAATTATAAGGATTGTTTTTCATTTTTTGCGATCAATACGTGATCCGAGTATTAACTTTCTTACCCCATCCAACCCCTTCTCCGAGAAGCGAAAACAGGGTTGGCTGGGGTATGAAATAAAACCTTAATTTTGGCTTACAAAAATTGCATTTTGTAATTTTAAACAGGTTATCGTATTTCACAGTAAAAAATGTTTTTAACCGTGTTTTATTGTCGAAATATCCGTTATAAAATCCTGCTAATATAAGCTTTCCCATCGCTTAATGGAATTAAGGTGGGACCACGTAATGAGAAGCAAAAACGGGGTTGGCTGGGGTTTGAAATACAACCTCAATTTCGGCTTAAAAGTTTGCATATTGTAAAATTAAAACATTTAATAGGCAATATTAAACAGGTTATCGCATTTTATTTAGTAAAAAATGTTTCTAAACGTGTTTTATTGTCGAAATATCCGCTTTAAAATTCTGCTATTATAAGCTTTCCCATCGCTTAATGGAATTAAGGTGGGACCATTTAATGGTTATCGAACGATGGGTCACACATTTTGTTTTAAACCGTTCCGCTAAGCTACGCGGTTTTATACAATTTGTGACCCATCATTGACGTGTTATACTCCAATAAGATCGCAAAATATGAAAAACAATAATTAATTTAGTGTTAATTGCACAATATGCCATACATGTATAATAGCGACAGACTGTAAACGATGGTAATAAAGTGACAACGTACATATTTTTCTTTTCACATTAAAAGACGATTTTCTTCACAATTGCTAATTGTACTTCTTGCTAATTGTGTTTAATCTTGCGTCATGTATTTTTATTGAGTAAGTGCATGCATATTCTTATCGTTTTGATAAATACTCCTCAAAATACTTTATGGACCACAAAATAAAACAGATATAATAACATAGTCTTTAATATTATGTATTTTATATTCATAAAACATGTTAATACATGTGTGTAATGTAACAATTGTAAAAGAATACAAGAAAACAACTAAACATAAAAAATGCAAAAAGAGAGTAAATTGTTCAATTACCAGATTACAGTTATTACTGTTCTATAAAAAAATGACCAAAATCTAACATGGTCCTTAAATTATTTTTCGGTGTATATTTGTTTTTGTTTTTTTCATTCCTGAGAAAATATACGTTTCCCTTAGTACGCCGCCTGACTACTGTAATAGTGATATACTGACACACAGTTAGCACTTACACCTTGGTAACCTTTTAAATGATGCAACATGTGCATCAAATACAATTTCTATTACCAATCTATGACAACTGGTGCACAGTTAGAACCTCTAGGAATACGAACAAACCTACTATGTTTTACCGTACTAATATAGAGGTTATCTAGAAGAAAATATAACGCTCTGCAGTCAAAACGGTATATAGTTGTGGTGTAATTCTCAAATAGAACTGTAAAAAAATATGTTTTACACGTTATATAGAATTGTTTATTCTCAACTAGAAATGCAATAAATTGTTTATTTACTTTATAAGGAAATTATAAAAATAATGCTTTGTACTTTTCCTCTAGTTACGTGACTTATGTATATGAGTAGTATTTATAAATTATGATGTACGCTGTACAAGTCAAAATAATTGAATTGAATGTTGTTTAACGGCTCATCAACACAGTATAGGTTATTAAGAGCCGCCGCAGTGAGACGGATACATAGGAATCCGGGAACCTGCCCTACTCTTATTACCGAATAGATTCCTATGGTTCTTTAACGTGCTCGGAGGATAAACCGACACACGGGACCGCCCGGTTTACGTCCCCATCCGACGGACGGGGCTAAGGGAAAGTGTCATGCCCAAGAACACACCGACGGAACTCAGTAGCACCACGGAGGATTGAACCCGGAGCCTCCGGTTACAAATCCGCCGCGCTTCCGACTGCGCCACGCCAGCCCTCAAGTCAAAATAAAATGTATGATATGTATGTTATGTTTTGTTCTGTTCTGTTCGGCTATACTATTCACTGACAACTTTCATTACGGGGTCCCGCCTTAATTCCAAGCGATGGGAAAGCTTATATTAGCAGGATTTTATAACGGATATAGAGGATCTTAATCGAGTTCCCATTTCATATAAGATTTATGAAACGAGTTATGAATTATTTTAATTTTAACGAGCCTTTTGGCGAGTTAAAATTAAACATTATTTATAACTAGTTTCATAAATCTTATACGGAATGGGAACGAGTTTAAGATCCTTTTTGCCACATAACATTGCAATCAAATTTGTAAAAAAATAATTCAGATGTACATAGAACCGCCACGACGTCAGACACACTTTAGCGCCAAAACGTCATAAAATGTGTGACGTCGCGTCTCACACATAACGTTGCGTATAAAAGAGTTCGTGTTTTACCTCTTTACATAATAGCAGTTAACGCCAACTTTTTAACAATCCAACAACACTGTTTTGTATAACGTGCATTATTTTTATAAGCTGTCACAAATAATAAGTTTATGACTCAGATCTGGGTGAATTTATAATAAATAAACTAGTTTCAGTTAATAAACTTGCATAGTATTAGCTCTACACAGATTAACACTTACCCTAATGCTCCGTGACACTTCAAATATCCATTAAAATGTATATACGTGACGACAAAACACAAAAATAGCAAAAAAACAATGACCATAACTGCTCTATGCACAGCATTTGGCTCAAAATGACAATAACAGCCGAACCACACCTCATTTTGTTTAAAATCTTACCTCATACAAAGTAGTACCACTCAGCACTCTGATGAGTGATTCCTTTGCTTTTTGCACCCATATCTTCGGAAATCTGTCCTCAAAACAAAAACAGTAAATATACGTACCTCTTTTATGTACTAAATCAATTACACAGTCCCAAATAACACCACTGATGGTACTACTTTCGAGTACGACCATTTTCAACTTTTGACCTCTCTGGTTACCGGTCCAAGTCCAGGTTGTATTACACTTGTGTCATACAATAGAGTATTAATTGGGTGTTCGACACTGCTAACAAGGGACGTTATGTGAAAAATATATTTCGACAATAAAGCATGTTTAAAAACATTTTTACTGAGCAAATCGATAACCTGTCTAACAAAAATAATTTTACAATATTCGAACCGTTTAAGTCGAAATTAAGTTTTATTTCATACCCCAGCCATACCCGTTTTCACTTCTTAGAGAAGGGGTTGGATGGGGTGTGAAAGTTAATACTCGGTCCACGTAATGTTGGTATAAAAATACCTGACATTATCACACGCAAACAAGGTAGCGTCTAATCTAGCACATGTCTTATATGCTGAATCGATTTCGGTTTGATCAGGTTACGTGATAGAGTAGTGAACAAAATGTGAACACAATGTCGTAGGTGTTTAGCGTTGAGGCATGACAATGCTTACACAATAGTTTGTTGAGGACATTTGCACCGACCAGTACAGATTGATTTCTGAATGTTCATAAATCTTTCCGCAATATTTTAAAACGTGGTATTTAATCGCAAAATGACAGGAGGAGAACAGTTTTCATTCATTACGAATTTAAATTTGCGATACAACGTCTGTTGTGTGTATTTCTGTGATGTACATAGTACTTAATGTCGTAGTTATCTAAGAGGACACATGACGAGAAACATCATAAGTTACCTAAGAGGACACACGACGAGAAACAATTCCCTTATACGGCAGTGGTGCGGTCATTTAATTAAAGCTACACAGTCCCTATTTTAACTGGTAATAACTCATGAATATGATTGAGTCACGTGTGAAGTAGTTTCAAATCGACGAACACCCCAAAAGTCGGTATATAAGGAGAAATCGATACGTAAAATTTCACATTTTTATTTAGCCTCCGTACAGGTAACATCAATAAATATACGGCTCCAGAATATATGTGATAAAAAAAAAGTTACCTGGAACGGGATTTGAACCACAGCCATGCACTTGTAAGATTTTAAAGATGTACGCTGAACCTCTAGACCACTGCTATTTATCGGTATTTTGTAGCATTTTTAACACTAAATAGGCATTACGTAATAACAAGAGCGCGCACACAAACTCATCAAGCGCTAAATAACAAGTCGAGATATGGTTGATTTAAGGCGAAGTATTAGTTTCATATTGATACGATACAGTATTACACCAGGCAATGTTAATTTACACGTGCGACAATATGGACTGCATATTTATTGATCCATCTTTAGTTGCGTTCAAATATGTTAAATTATTTTGCCTCATAATATATGGTAGTTAGTATACTATTTTCTCAAGTAGCGTTGTAGTTCAGTAGATACAGCACCGGACTTGAAATCAGAAGGTCGTGTGGTCGAGCCCCTAAAGAAGCTTTAAAAAAATTCTGTAAAAAATACTGTTACCTGTGTATGGGTACGATGTGCACTGGTCGATGTATATACAGTAAATTATTTCTTGCGCTATATTTGCTCGCTTAAATACCCGATTTCGACATGAGCTGGTGAACATGAAGTTACAAATAAAGACACGCCTACAAAGAAGAAATCGATTGATATAGGGACTCTGTAGCTTTAAGCAGAAATGCTCGTTCTGCATTCAAAGTATTGATTTGATATAATGCCATCGTCAGACAACAATGAAACTGCGTTGTTTGCATGAAATACTCAACAGTCTGCATCGGCTTGAAGTTCTTATTTGTATACGTAATTAGATATCATGATTATATGTTAGAAATAGCATTCGAGCAAATTATGTTTACAGAAACGTGACATGCGTACACGTGGTTGGTTAACCAGAGAACAACATGCAATAACGCCATGGATATGATAATTCCTAATTTGGTAAAATTAGATACACGTCTAATTAACAAAGCTGAAAACATTGTGATACAAACTTCATTTTCGATGATACTGATATACTTTTTCCTTATATGAAATGTTGATTTTGCGCCTTTTGTTAAATATATCTGTACCTACTATGTATATCTTTATGATATGGTTAATGAATTAAAATGTTAAATGTATGTCATGTAAGGACTCGTCAGCATAGTATAGTTCTTTATTATTTACAGTCTCTCAAAGAGACGGGAAAGAAACATTAAGGATACGTAGGAATGCATACACATACCCTATCCTTACTAACGCATTGAGTCTTTTTTTTTTAATGTGCTTGACAGATATACTTTGATGCTGTATATGTCTCCATTCGACAGACGAGCCCACGGGAATTGTCTAGTCATATATCACTTCTGACAGAAATGTTGACGCTCTAATAGTGTCTTAAGTTTAATTATTCACTTGCATGTATTCTTCGCCTTTAATTTCCTGGTGTTTGTGAAATGTTTATTATGGATAGAATTGCTTCTAGTTTCATTACGTGGTCCAAGTATTAACTTTCATACCCCATCCTAGCCCTTCTCCATGAAGCGAAAACGGGGTTGGCTGGGGTATGAAATAAAACCTTAATTTCACCTTAAAAAGTTTGCATATTGTAAAATTAGAACATTTAGGTAATTTTAAACAGGTATCGCATTGTTTTTCAGTAAAAGAAAATTAAAGTGTTTTATTGCCGAAATATCCGCTATAAAATCCTGCAAATATAAGCTCTTTCTCATCACTAAATGGACGCGACCACGTAAAGTGTTAGAGAAAATGGAATAAATAAACCAAAATAATTGTTTTGATTTTTCCAATGTGCCATTTAGCCCATTTTTACTTTTCTACTTATTATTCGATCGATGGAACATATAGACGATATATCTTGGTTTGGATTGAATATAGGATTGATTTTTATCGAGAAGTAAAAAACTAATATTTTCACGAGTGGTTTAGCACCAGTGAAAATATTTGAATTTTCTCACTTCGAGATGGATTTATTTTTTTATAATTATATCTCAAATGAAACATGAAGATGGTATTACACTGTATACATGTGTTTCTTCCTATGTTATAGTTGGGCCTGGAGGAAGGGGCATCAAATACACTAATAATGCAATTACGGTGTCATTTTTTCATACTTTTGCAAATTAATTGACATAATAGTCATCTAATAAAGAGATACACAGCATGTCAAATGATTTATTATTTAAGACTCGGATGTCTTCCCTGGGGTTCGGATTGGACGGGGTGGGTGGTGGGTGGAGGATAACAGGGGGTCAATTTATTTAAAAATTATTTCTCAAATGAACATTTTGATGAAGGCATTACATTGTATACACTGTGGGGCTGTGTGGGGGTGGGCGGGAGGAAGTGACCTCTGTGAATAAAACCTGGGTATTTTACCATTCGTTCCAGTTTATTTTGTTATTATGCCGTTATTTTGTTATTATGCCGTTATTTTGCGGGTTAGTTTCTTTAATGATCATAACATAGTTACCATTAGATCATTGAAACATTATACTAATACTGCTGATGCTTTCTTAAACAAACATATTTTAGCAGATTGGCCAGATGTTTGTTTTATGCACAGACTGTGATTTCTGCATGGGCTAGTTTTAAACTGATTTTTACAAATATTTTAGAAACTTTTGCTGCTGTCAAGGAAGTTAGATTAAAGCAAGTGTCTGAACCACGGTTATTTTCATTTTTTAACTCATTAAAGGAAGAGATGTTTACCTTTATAGATTTCAGAAAAATTGGAAGAATTGAGATTTTCATAAGGAATTGTGTATGTTAAGAATTAAAGTTCAAAGAGAAATAAAGAAAGCTAAGTCTGATTATTTGTCAAATAAACTTGAAGAAAATGAAAACAACCCTAAAAAGCTCTGGCAACAAATAAAACATCTTGGTTATATCACGAAATCAAAGTCTACACCAAATATAGGTCTGAGTATATATAATGAACATTGGTTTGATACCAAAATAATTGCTGATCATTTTATCAACTTTTTTTACGAATGTATCATCCATGTTAGTTCAAATAAGGATAAACATATCGGACAGCGAAAGCAGCATTCAAGGACGACAGTCAACCACAAAACACAAAAACAAACACGCAAACAGACAAACGAAAAGGCAAAAGTAATAAAAAATGCAAACGACATCACAAACACAAAAGGGTTGACAATAGGGCTACCGCCTTGGAACGGTCAGTGGCAAAGTAGGACACTGGGGGTTTAAACAGGTTCTAGGGTGCACCAAACCTCACACTTACCCTTCTGTCATCCCATTAAAACAGGACAGTGTAAATAAAGAAATCCCCGCCATGATCTAAACTCTAACCAACAAGGCAGCATCAATCTGAAATGTTTTGTTCAGTTTGATTGCAATAATAACCACAGTAGAAAAGAAAACGTTGTCAATGTTCAGTATATCATCCAGCTAGTGTGAGGTTTTAGAAAGGCGTCAATAATATCTGCTTGAGTATCTGGTGCAATAACTTTGACAATATTACAAACAGATCAAGGAGAAGAGTGAATATCGCGTACTGATGGGTATATCAACAATTAAAATTACATTTTGAATTTAATAATAATAAATAGTGGTCTAGAGCGTCTTTTACATATGTTTCCAGACACGGCTATAGCCGAATATTAATTGTGTCATCGCAATGTTCGTTTTATTTCATTTTTGCCTTTTTTTCTCTCCGGAGTGTTTCTACTTTTCCAGAGATAACACTGGTATTGTTAAATCTACATCCATACAACTGCATATTTAAAAAAGAACCGGAATATTTTGATCAGTCAATATGAAAAAAACACATCACAGTAATAAAGATTAAACGTGAAAAAAGCTGCCGTATGATGTCTAAAAATGGATATATATTTACATAATTGTTATAAACATCCATTCTTGGCGTTGATCTGAAGCGCTCAGTGAAACGGAGCTATTATTTTTCAACATTTCAATTAAAGACAATCCTGGTTAAAATGAGATAATACATATAATGACAGTCTTGAAAGAAAAGAATGTAGTTAGAAGAGTTTATGGATGTGTAAACGTCTTGAAAACTGGTCGACATCATGTTAGGTTTCATCCTGCAATCTATTGTGACCGATGACAATGGTAGGGATGCATGTCAGCCGATCGATGGCGTTTCTTCCACATGGGTTATATATAATCTTTCTTCTTCATCAGCGGCCTCGGTAGCTCAGTGGATAAGGCCTATGCTTTAGAGATACAGACCTCGACCCATGTGGGTTTGCTCCCTGACAGAGGCATGTCTGATGGGAAATCTAATCTCGATCCCTATAAGGTGGTTGTACCAATATAATCTAATTATTTGTATGATGTGTTAACGTTAAAACTATATTTCATTTATTCATTATTTTTCTTTCTTTATTTCTTCTTTTTTACTTTCTTTCTTTCTTCGTCCCAATGAACATGTTTAATAATATGAAATGCGTCTGTTTCCCATTTACACTAAAATTATATGATGGAAAATGTTATCAAAAGTGTATGTATGTACAGCTAATAAAATAAGTGTGCCATGTTCCCCACCCGGATGCTGGATCTCTTTTCTCCATAGAAAAGCATGCTTCCTACACTACAGAGATGTGTCCCAACAGAGCAAACTAATGTACAAAAACTTATCAAAATTAATTTTAATATAGATTACAGGTAAAATATTTTATTTCAAATATTTACATAATTATAATAATCTTCCATTCTTGGCGTGGATCTCATCTCTAAATGCATGAACTCAAAGCGCCCAACAAAACCTGTAAGTAATTCTTATAATTCCAACATTTCAGTTAAAGACAACTTCACTTGAGATAATAAACATTAAATAGTATTAATGTCGTGAAAGAAATTATGGAAAATGTAGTTGGATGTGTAAACTTCTATTCTTGAAAATTATGACATCTATAGTGACTGATGCATGTCGACGGGTCCTTAACATCTCCTTCCATCTGGGTTTTGATTTTCCTGCTTCATCACAACTGGAACATGTTTAATATAAAAATTATTTTGATCTCATTTCCTCTGAGGTTGCTGTCCATATATAACCTAATATGATGTCTCAACGGGACGTCAAACTTTAATTATGTTAATGATTTTAGCGTATGTTTGTATGTACAGTTTTGTATGTACAGCTCATTAAATGTGCCAGGCCTCTGCCAGGACTCGAACCTGGATCTCTTTTCTTGAAAGAGATGCATGCTTCCTTACACTACAGAGTTGAATCCCAACAAAACGAACTGAGCGGCCAAAATTGCAAGTTACTTAAAAGAAACTAAAATAACCCGCCAAATAATTGCACAATCAAACTACAGAGCTGTTTATCAAATCTCTATCCAGGTCTATCCGATTAAAAGTACATGTTTATTCACGGGTTCTAAAAGATATCTGTGACTGAATATGTATCAAATGAATTATGAGTTTATGGTCACCAATTCAGACAACTGGCTTGGCTCTGGCTCCATTATTTTCGTCCAGCAGGAAGACCATCACTGGCCATCTGCGTGGTTTCAACCCTCACACGTGCCACACGAGTTCATCGGTTCTTGGGCAAGACACTTTCCGTTAGTGCATCTGTCTGAAGGGGATGTAAACTGGGCGGTCTTGTGTATCGGAGTCATTAGGCCAAAAAGAAAAATAGATGTGTTTCCGGTGGCCCGACCGACCCTATTTTTAAGGGAACAACACTAAAACATTTTTCTCAGTTTCTTCTGAACGATGATTTATCACATAGCTTTCTATATTTTCTGTAATCCACAGGGCACTGGTGGTATAACTATACACATTATAACCGAATTACACACCAAAATTGTAAAATATTTAGGTAAGACATATGATATGCCTGGAATGTCTAATGATACGTTCAAACTTGAACATTTGTCTTTCTTGTGAAGAATACGACGCTAATAAACTATTAAACTAATTAGTAAAATGCGTGTTAAACAATGGTCTTCTGGTTTAAAGTGTCCTATAATTTATAACATGAATGAGTAATTTAACTGTGGCGGTCTTATATTGAGGTGAAGAAGATGTGACGCTGTTATAAATTAAGAAATGTCCACGCGTAACGGGAATCATCGTATTGTTTACCGTAGACTTGGGCGCAGTATGAATAAATTATTATGTCAGGAACCTCTATAAATACGCCCTGATAAAATAAATAAATAAATATATAACGCATGTTCGTCACTTGCAAACAGTCGCCATATTATTTATCTAACAATTGAATAGCTCGCTACCGCAAAAATGAGATATAGGGTCCTATAGCAAGACTTGTCGTTTCTTGTAAATAGTTCAATATGACGTCGAGTACTATCCGAGTCACTGACTGGTTCTGGTTGTCTCCAACCGCCATTGCATGACTCGCGATTGCCTTTTAGTGTTTGTAAACAGCTGTAGTAAAACAATAATTAAACTCCGCAAGCAAAATAGGAATACTTAAAAACACGCTGTTTCACTCTTGTTGTAGATGAAGCAATTTATTCTTCACCGAGAAAATAAGAGTAGAGATACGTTTTATATATTAGTGTATATATGATGTATATTACGTTTATGGTCATAATATACGTTTTATATGTGAAATACTGTTGTCTTTTTGAGTGTGTTATTATCTGTAGTTCAATTTATCTTTAGCTTCTGTGTCGTTTCATTCTAGTTGGTGTAATTCAAAATTGACAGTATCACTGTGTGTATACTCTGCACTACCGAATCAGGTCTTAGTAAACAAAATGTAAACATTGTGAAATAAATGGCTCTAGATTCAACATAGCTAGTATGTTATGACGTTTTCGTAAACCAGTCTACTGAAATGTAGCATGTAATCATTACTATTATACGTATATTAGCGACGAAACATTTAGAAGCATCAATAGTGCAGTTGGTCGAGGCGCCGTGTTAGTGCCCAGGAAGGTAGGGTTCAAGCCTGCTGATTTCCTTCTTTTTTTTTTTAATTTTCATTCGTTTATATTATTCCTTTACATTTTTCACTTTGATAAAGCAATCTTATAATTACACATGGTAACAGTGAACAGTTTATATGTGTTGTAATGTACACTCTAACGCTCACGTGAACAATTGTATTTCTGTGGTGATGTGTACTTCTAGCACGTCGTATTACAAGGTAATTGTAATCAATATGTAAGGCATGTCAAGGTATTTGAACAGAAATAAGCGAGGTCGCTTGATAGGAAGGACTGATGGTAAAAATCGGGAAGAATGTAAGAAAAAACGGTCGTGGCATGTTTATGTCTCCGTGACAACATTTACTTTTTTCAATATTGTTTTAACACCCGTGATTTGATATATTATTATGTTAACTTCTTGTCTCTCGGCAGCTATTTTACGCTTGCATAAAACCTTGCTTGTTACGACTGATACCTTTGGAGGCAGATGTTTTGAACGATCTTAGTGCAAATGTAGCGTGTAGACTTTTTACATTTGATACTCGAAAGGGGTCATGTTTTAGAATATATTACTATTGATCTGCGTTGCATTATAATTTGTCCTAACATAGTAAGTGTATTTGTAATAAAATAACCGAGATCATGTTATTTAACGAATAATGGATATGGCTTAATCCTAGCCATGGGCCAGCCCCCGGTGGGTTTGTGCCACTGTATTAAACGAGTGCAAATGAGTCGTCTGTTAAAGGCGGAAATTGAATTATAGGAAACGGCACTAATCTAATGCTGTAACGAGATTCAACTCAATATCAGTAGTGCGGAGTTTAACAACAGTGTGTACATGTATATGCCGTTTACTAAAAAAATGTCCGAGTACGAGTCTGTTTACTTAGTGTATATATTATGCTAAAGTTTCATTTTACCCTAGTGCTAGTTTAAATTCCTGAGCATACTGTGATATGTATCGTTGTTCAATCGTGCATATAATGCTGATTTTAAAGTACTTGTTTGTAGTGTTACATAGTCATGCATACAAGTACGAGTAGGAAGGAACACAAGTCGAGGAGGAAATGTAGCAGTCACGGATATTAATCATCCTAAAACACGTAATCAAAACAAAAAACAAGGTGAACTTCAAAGTATGCAACAAAATCATAAACAGGTTGACACCAATAATAAACGGTTGGTGGCAAAAAGACCGCTGGGGATTTAAACTCGGTTCCACAGGGAATCCAGAGCGCTTGATCAAAAAAAAAATCTTTATATAATGTATTGACTAGGGTTGAATCAAGCTGTATAGGCCTATGGGAATAGTTTACCACATCTGTGGACCACAGCCAACGTTTACTATTTTACCCGTTTTTCACTCCGTGTAGATGTACACGCACTTAAAACTATTTATCCGTGTAGCGGAAATACTAATGATGCTATCTGACTATAATTATGTCTCCTCGTGATATCGCGTACACAAACCACAAACCGAACAAAAAATGTAGCACAAGAATAACCAATGTTGACAGTGTTGAAAATGCCGGAAGAGGAATTTCAAGGGCAAAATAAATTACGCTTTCTGATTGGCTGATAATAAACGACAATCACGAGGAGACATATAGTCAGATAGCATCATTAGTATTTCCGCTACACGGATAAATAGTTTTAAGTGCGTGTACTATCGACACGGAGTGAAAAACGGGTAAAATAGTAAATGTTGGCTGCGGTCCACAGATGTGGTAAACTATTCCCATAGGCCTATACAGCTTGATTCAACCCTAGTCAATATATTATATAAAGGAGGTTTTTGTTTTATCAAGCGCTCTGGATTCCCTGTGCTCGGTTCTAGGATATTTTTGGTATGCGATAAATATTTCAACTTGTGTGGTAAACGCATTGCTAATCTTACTGGAATAAAGCAGGGATGGTCCTTAAATTATTTTGAGGAGGCTACTTGGTTTCTTTCTGTTTAGTTGTATATGATGTGAAGATATTAATAATGTGTATTTTCATATGATATCGTGCTATAAATCCATTAAAAAGTATAGAATTTTAAATTACTTCGAGTACAGTTCGTTGACTTTAAATTTAGGTCTTCGTGGATTTGAAATATTCTCATGTTCAATGTTAGAAAATAAAATGTTATCACATACTTCTCAATAAATACGTTGTCTTTGAATATTCGATACGACATAAACCTAGCTAGTCATATCAATCAGGATTTAGTTACCGGGCAATAAAGCTTTAGCACATGCATGAAATAAAGGGTAAAAACTGTCTTATCACGGAAATAACCGAATGTTCTTTATGACGCTTTCAGTGGAGTGATACGAAAAGTATCGATTAGTT
The DNA here is from genome assembly GCA_037043455.1 of Cyrtodaria siliqua. Taxonomy (NCBI): domain Eukaryota; kingdom Metazoa; phylum Mollusca; class Bivalvia; order Adapedonta; family Hiatellidae; genus Cyrtodaria; species Cyrtodaria siliqua. The sequence goes on from JAWPHD010004684.1 coordinate 67,454, forward strand.
AAGATTGTATACAATTTGTCACGCGTATGGTTTGTCGTCTGCATTCCATTCTGTTTTCGCACCAGATTTTTGGCTATACATCTACATGTGTACGTTGAACTGTCATCTTTGACCATAAGTCAACGCAAATGACTTCACTAGTAATGACAAGAAGATGAAATAAAAGAGATTATAGATAGATAGATAGAAGTAAAATAAAAAATAAATAAGGCATAATACACGGACCATAAAGAGAGTTTAACAATTGTATAAGAAATTCAATGATATAGAATCATCTGTGGATAGAATAACCACGTGTGCCCATTCATTTACTGAATTAGACACTTTCAAAGTTAATGGCATTCATTTTAAATCAAATAACGGGGAAAAAAATGTCGTGTAAATCTATAATTACGCGACAGACGTGAACACATCATAATGGGATTACATCTATTATTAATATTATTGTTTTCTCCCTGGAAAACAACGTAGTAAGTTAACGGACGTTGGCAGTTCAACAAAGTAATTGCTGAAGTATATGATGAATAGAATACAAAAATAATGTTTATTTTCATATAACACCCTATATAAGGCCCTCGGGCTGATATGGTGTCTCAGGCCTGATATAGGGTGTGATATGAAAATACCCATTTATTATTCTCTATATAACCTGCTGACCAAGGTTTGTTTTGTGGCTTTCTATGCGTTTGTATTTTTATATACTTGATAATTTATGTGTTATACCTATATTGCCTCTTAATGCTGCCTTGTTTGTTAGAGAATATAATCTGGTGGGGATGTAAATTCCATTATGTTTATTTCGCTCTTCGAGGCATTTAATTTTATTATATATATGTAAAATGGGGGTCCTGTGGTATTTTTGAGTTGCCGAAAATACCACAGGAATTTTTTAATTTTTTTAAACACAACTATCTACAAATCAGCATGAAATGCTGATTTTGCTTGTTATTTGTTGATTTTGCCCAAATATTTCATGAAATGGTGATTTTACTTGATTTATTAAAACTTTTTTAAAATAGTGTAGTGAAGATTGCAAGTTTATTTTTTTTATAAGTTGTCAAAATTATAAAATGTTTATTTAATACAAAACAAATTTGTTGATTTGTTATTAAAATTACATTCAAATTAACAATTTTCTGACCTTGAATACAAAGGTGGTGGATCGTACTCATACACATTACTAAAACAATTTATTACACACTTTTTAGACTTTTTTGTAAGGTTGCCATTGCTTCTTTTCTTCCCTGTTCTACTAGTTCTTTTTTTTGAACTTCACTTATTTCAGCCTTTTTTTGCTTGGTGTCCTGTTTTAAACTATAATATTTATCTAACTCATCTAAAATCATCTTAAACTCTTGATCAGATATTTGTGCATCACTCAACGCTTTTGATATTAACTGCTTTATACTATTTAACTTAGCCTCTGCCAAAGTTTTTATTTCATGATGTTTTTGAGCTTTTGCATTAAGCTTGCGTCTGATAAAATTAACACAAACACCTGTAGCTCCACATACTATTGCTGCTATTTCTAAAGGTAACAAAACTGGAATAACAAATCCAATCCCAGCCATAATAACACCTGCAGATATCAAGGTAGTGTCAATTCCATCTGTAATATTAATACCACGTTTATATTTTTTATAAAGTGACTGACGTATATCTCGTTCTGTAATTAACTTTTTTTCAATTTCTGAAATCTTTTGTAATCTATAATTTTGTCCGTCTTCCACTGAATTTTCCACTGACAAATCAGGATATATACTTGGTGCCGTTGGTTGCTTCATTTTTTATTAATAAATAAAAAATTAAATTAATTCAATTAATAATGATGCCACCGTATTTACAGCGGTAGCAACCGGACAGGATTTTAAGCAACGTGATTTAGTTAAGTTTTCAATCTTTGTTACTTTTAAGACTTCTTATGGTAATAATAACCAGGTGGATGGGGGTAAGAGTTCCAAACAAACCTATAATTGTTGTTACGAGCACTGCGGCATAAATAGAAATATAATAACAGATAATGTTGACCACTTGTAGTCTTCAAAGATATCCCATTCCCTAACACACTTGTAAACATAATCCCATACTTCCTCTAGCGCTACAGGTTCATACTCTACTGGTATTGGTATATATTCTTCTGGCTCCGATTCCATGTCTGGTTCTTGTTCTTCCATTTTTTTCATTATATAATTATAACATTATATTTTTTATAAAAACAAAATAGTACAAAGACTAAATTTTTAATATTAAATTATTAAACACATCTTTTAAGGGCAAGCTCTCAATACCCAGTACACTAATTATCATACTGTTATACAATTTTGTATATAATATATTTTTTGTTGAAACAAAAATCAAGCCAGCTCGTAGAATTAAATTAAATTAATTCAATTAATAATGATGCCACCGTATTTACAGCTGTAGCGTTGGCAATCTTGCATACAAAGTTAACAACAGAACCAGCACCAATTTCTAAAGGTTTATCAAAGTTATCATGATTGCGTGGGATGATGTGAAGCGTTATACCATAATTTGGTTGCTCAACACCATTGACAGAAACTATTACAGATACGTCACCAACTAATCGTTCACATGCTAAACCTATTCCCATAATCCGTCCACGGCGTGTCATTACATGCCCCACATTTTTTTCTGCCCCGCCGTTACCAAATGAGAGTATTCTGTTGGATACAAGTGGGCCCTTAGCCTCTGCAAATATTGTTATAATCCCATATTTAAGATTATCAACTCTATTTTTTAAATGATTAAACTGGTCAACAAAAGGCAAAATGTGCATATATAAATTTTGAACATCACCTATTAAAAGCTCTAATTCGTCTCTTGTAATTCTTGTTGGTCCATATATACTCATTGGTTTTTTTTATAAAAATATATTTTTTAAATAATTTCTAAAACACAACTCATAGGCAAACCGTGATTATCTATTTTGTTGCCATACTCATCTCTGACTTCTATTTTCAATTCAGTAATTGCACCATTCATAAGACAGTGATATTCAGGATAAAAACTTGTATATATAATATAACCCGGATGCTCAATATTCAAATACTTTTAGCAAGAAAGTGATAGATATAATAAATCAAAACATAGTCATTACATCAGACGGTAAAGGCTTTAAAGCATCATTCCCCAATGTCTTTGAAAAATACAAACTCCCATACGTCAAATCAGATGCTATGGTCCAACGCTGGGGAACAGATTGGATGTTATTTTGGCAGAATCAGTTAAACTTTGCTATTTGGTGTGCGACAACTGGATGTGGCATTGATTTCAACAATCATCTAAAAGCTGATACTTTGGTTGGTTCGTTATTTCGATTTCATGTCTATTACCAAGTCAGAAGAATATTATTTGAGATGAGTGTAGCATTACCGCAAGACTCAAATTGGAATGCTTTTAATAACACATATAACCGAAACGCATACGAGAGAATATGCAAGGAGTTTAACGTTGATTTATATTCAGACTGGAGACATAAACAAAGCTATAATAATGGTCTAGGAACAATTTACAATTACTGGACACATATTGGTTATCATCCTTTGGTAAATACTGTATACGACAACAAAACGATGAGTTTTACAGTCTATGAGAGTGATAAAACATACCACATTGATTACATTGCACAAGGATCTGAGGCTGACAATAGTTGGTCTACTTTTATACTAGATGATTCATCTGGATTTACAAGAGCTGGAGTAGAAAGAATCAATGACAGCATAAGAACATATTGCTGGGCAATTCTTGGTTCACAATCACAAACAAGAACAGATATACTTGGAACTGGAACAGCATTTGATGCACAGAAACAATTTTTAGCAAATGTAGAGGACGCAATAAATAGCCCCATCGACTTGCCTAGTCAAATTTCAAGATATGAAAACACCTTAAAATATGCAAGAAGTAAAGTAAATTTTGTCTATGGAAGTGGATTGTACATGTCTCCAAGTGACATGGAATTAAGAATCGGAATAATACAAGACTATAATAATGAAATTGTAATAGCAACCGATGCACAAGCATTATGATTGAATAATGATATAAATGTAAAACCAGTGCCACCAAAAAATATTCAACCTTTTCAAGGCACCACAACAAAAAAAAAATTACCAGAACATTCTGACTTTGATAAATCATCAATACATAAAACTGTGGAACATAACCCACCAGAAATACAAAAAAAATAGCGATTGAACACGAAGATAACAAAACAACTATAATTGTTGGTACTATAGTAATAGGTCTTGCTGCATTACTTATTTATGAGATTTACTAAACCACTCTTTGGCTGCCACATATAACAAACCGGAAACAAACACAAGCAGAGCCCATAGATTGTTACCAAGCCAATTACTAACATTACCTGTTGCAGATAAAAGCCATGATACTATTGCACCAATAACTCCTGGAAGTGCTGCAGCAGCTTTACCAGCTAAGTTGGCAAGAAGTTTACCAAGATTAAATAGTTGTTTTTTTATCCAATCTTTTACACTTGATGGATCAGGCTTTGGAGTTGGAGTCGGAGTTGGAGTAGCACTTGATGTGGGAATAATAGAATTAATTATCACCCCAAGAATCATACCAAACGCAGTCAGGATACTAACAATAGTAATACCTTGCTCCTTAAACAAGGTTTTGATCCTCTCACCAAGTGTTGTATTCTCGTTTAACATTTTATTTATTGTCTCTTTTATCCTGCTTACTTGGTTACGAAAAGCTTCTCTGTTTTCATTGATGACATCCATTCTTGCACCTCTTTCAACTTCAAGGTCTTTAATGCGATCGCTAATTCTTTTTATCTGGAATTCATCATTTTCAGTATTAGCTTGTTCTAACTTTTGTTTTTCTCTTGTTATGTCTTTATCAAGTTGTGTGAGTTTTGCCACGTTATTGGTGAGTTCTTCCTTGACAGTTGTCATTGCTTTTACTATTCCATCCATTTCACGCTTGTCTATATTTGTTTGTGTTGAAATATCAGGACGCTGAAGAGCACTTTCTATTGACTGTGCTGTGACATTCACAACATTTGATAAATCTTGTAATGGAATAGTATCCACGTCTGGTAAATCGTTTCTTGTGCTCTCCAAATCTTGCAACGCTTGCCGAGCTTTTTGTGATACTTTTGTTCTACTGTCATACTCCGGCAAATTCAAAAATTGTCTTACCGCCATTGTTCCCCCAGAGCCAACAATCCTGTTATATTCAATTACCAAAGAACCAAGAGCAAGAAGTGTAAAAGAACCTTGCTTGGCAGTTATTCTTATTTCTTTATCACCAAACAACCGCCAGTATAATGTTTTACCATCAGATGATAATTTAAACTGGTCATAATCCATTTTGTCCGGTGCTATTTTATATCGTTTTCCTATTTCATTATAAAAGGATTTTACAAGATTTTCTTTGAGTGATTCAAGTTGGGATTCTCTCAGCCTTCCTCCAAGGTCAGCAAGATGATCGCTTTCATTTAAAAAACTTCTTCGAATCGGCTCCTCAGGCACCAGTGGTAAATCATCAACATAATATTCATCATAATCATCTATATCGAAAGTAGGATTTTCAAATTCGAATCCACCCTCAGCCATTGTTTATTTTATTTAATTTTAAAAAATATATTTAAAAAATAAAAACAATGTCGGCTTACGGAAACAAACTCAGCCCTCATAGAAAACTAAGAGAACCTCATGGTGCCAAAGGCATCCGCACAAGTGTAGTAATAACTAATAATCCCTCAACAATAGACCAAAACCAGCAACTGCTTGTGAGATTTCCAAATCTAAGTACTAATGATGTGATAGTTCCAAGTACTGCTCGTCTTGCCTTTGAAATAGAACTTAAAAGCAGAACAGACGCCAACGCTACTCTATTTCAAAATCTGGGTAGAACAATTGTGAAAAAAATGACAATAAGAATAAGTGGCAATGAAGTCATGTCAATAGATGACAGTGATATATATCATTGTTATGTAGATTTATGGAAAAGCCCTACTGAACGACAAAACATAGCTTACCAAGGTATTGGTAAATCAAACATGTTAAAACATAGAGTTAGCGCGGGAGATGCTTCCGCAGACACCAAAGATGAAGCTATAGCAGCAGCTTATGGAAATAGATTTTGTATTCCACTGGACTTTGAAATGTTAGAAAGTCATATGCCATTTTATCAAGCGGGGCTTGGTGATAGGTTAGAATATGAATTAACGTTTAACGATTATAACAAAGTTATCAAAAGCACTGATGCTGATGCATCTTATGTAATAAAAAATATCTGCTTGGAATTTGATACAGTTAGTGATGTTGAATTAGCCAGACAAATAAGACAGCAAATCAATGGTAAGATGTCATTTATGTATGATCGTATCTTGCGACATAGAAAAATAATAGCAAACAAATCTGATACTCTTTGGAACATCAACATTAATGTACCAGCACGGAGCATGAAAGGTATTTTAATGCTGTTTGAAGACCCAGAAAGAACAGACACAGAAACCTATTACAACCCAAAGATTGAAAAGGTTGAAATGACAAAAGAGGGAGTACCAAATCAGTTGCATAGTCAGGGCATGAAGGCATATCAACATTGGGATGAAATTAACAAATATTTTGCCTTGACATCAAAAAGAAACAAAGAGACAGAAATAGTAGCAAGAGACTTAAACTTTACCAGTGTTTCTCTTGAGACCTATCTGACAAAATCATATGCTTTGTGGCTTGACCTTAGAACATGTAATGACAATTTATTACACGGCAGTGGAAGAAGAATAGAAAACGGCAGTGAAGGTATAACGATACTAATAAATAAAAAAGCAGATGCAGATCAAACTTTAAATATTTATATATATATAATACAAGATGCGCAAATCAATTTCGAAGATGGAAGATTCAAAGAAGCAGGATACTAGTTTGCAACAAAAATATCCTAAATATTCACACAGTGCCATTATTAGTGGTCAGACAGGCTGTGGTAAAACAGAGTTTGTTCTTGACATACTTGAACAAGAGTATGTTGGAGTTTTTAAACATATAATTATATTGTGTCCAACCATAGAGTGGAACGAGGCTTATAAAAATAGATCCTGGATAGGAGATGTGAAAAACCCTAAAGATAAAAAAATAATAAGTGTCAATCCCGTGAGCAATGGTAAAGAAATGTTACAAGAACTGTTGCGTTTCTTTTTCAAACAATATGCTGGCCATCCCACATTATACATTATTGACGATTGCTCAGCCACAAAAGAATTAACAAAGAAAAAAGATATGTTATCAGAGTTGGCATTCTCTGGTCGTCACGCTAAACAATCAGTGTGGGTCATTTCACAAAGATATAATTCTGTATTGAAAGATTTGAGAGAGCAAGCAAAATGGTTGTGTATATTTTACACCAAGGACAGAGATAGTTATGAAAATTGTTTGAGAGAAAATGATGTTATTCCAACGCTGGAAGAGAGAACCAGAATAAGAAAAGCTTTAGCTAAGACTAAATATTCGAAGTTAATTTTGAGAACTGACCAACCAACTGGTTATTGGGTTGAATAATTTCTACCAGCAATTCTTTTTTTCTAACAGCATTGCTTTGTTGCTAATAGTAATACTAACAGCAAAGTAGCAATGTTAATAGCAATACTGACATGAAAATATAATGAAAATATCAGAAAATATAGTATTGCTAATAGCATTGCTCATAGCAAAGTAGCAATGTTAATAGCAATGCTTGCAGCAAATTAATAATGTTAATAGAAAAAATAGCAATGTTAATAACAATGCTATTAACAATACTAACAATTACTAGTTGCATGAATATCGCTGCTAGTTGTTTTGTATTTTATATTTATTTCAAGATAAAAAATAAGATTAATAATATAAAAATGAATGCGGAAGAACTATTACAAAATATATCGGAACAGACGGAACCAGATGAATCAAAGCAACGAGAAACAAAAAAAGAAAGATTATCAGCCATAGTGGCTGGCGGTGGTAGTCGTCAATATTTGGGTAAGGACATACAACTCACAAACATAGATAGCATGCCCCCGGATGAAATTAACAAACTTTACTGCAGATATGAAGCAAGGCTTGGGGCAAGTATGACTAAAACGTTAGGCAATTCTTTTATTAACTTGTATGTGATGGGAGTATCAAAATATTTTAATGTAACCAATCCACCAAAGCTGATAGAAGATTTGGAGGAAGACCCATTTATTAATCATGCTTTGACAAGCGCTTGTTGTGAGTTGTATTACAGGTATGGAATGTGCTTAGCACCATTTACAGCAATACTGACAACTGTTAGACATATTGATTTTAATAAAAATAAAATTATGGATAAATAAATGGAGAACCAAGAGAGTAAAGTTATACCTGTTGTTACACAACCTGTTGTTACACAACCTGTTGAACAACAAAAAGTAAAAAATCCAAAAAGAATAGAAGCTGGAAAAAAAGGAGCAGCGGCAAAAAAGGCAAAGCGTTTGCTTCAGGATGCAAATCAAGATGTTACAAATCAAAATGCTGCAAATGAAATAACAAAAATAACAATAGGTGAAGAAGAACCAGAAAAAATCAAAATAAACGTATACAAAAATTGTATTCCACCGTGTCTGGTTTTATTAGGCATTGCTGGGTTGGGTTTGTATATTTATAACAAGAAATCTGCTACACAACCTGTAACTGTGCAACCTGTTCATGTTGCACCAAAAGACCCGTTTGATTTTTAATAATTTATTTTAAAAAAATAATCATATAAAAAAAATGGCAGCAAGTATTGACGGAAAACAAATTGTAAATATGATGTATCACGCTGGAGTGGAAACACTTCTAACTGTTGGATATTCTGAAATTGGCAGAAAAATACTAAAAAGACCAGCACCTAAAGTGGATTTTAATATGACAGATTTCGGAATGCTGTCTGTGGATATAATGTTAGCAATGGCTACAAAGGATATGTTGATTAAGCAAGGTATTATTCCTGCGGATATTATGAAATAATTTTAAAAAATATATATATAAAAAAAATGGCAAGTTTAGTAGCAATGATGATAGGTGGAGCATTAACAAATGCATTGGCGTTTAGCGGTTCAAATTATTTCTTTTCAAAAATGGGAAGTCATTCAGATGAGGAAAGACAAAGGCATGACAAAGCAGTGGAACAATTAAACGCAGCACAAGTGGAGTGGAATAAAAAAAGAACAGAGAGATTAGATTTTATTAATAAACAACTACAAAAAGAACATCATGCAAAGCAGACTTTTGATGATGTAGACCAAGCTATGAAACAGTATTATTACATAACTGGCAAACATTTGCTTTTGGAACCAGAGCCCAAGTTGAGTGATTTTTATACACCATCTCCGGATCAACAGAATAGAGAAATTACGTTTATTGTGGTGGGCATGGCTGCAACTGGATTTGTGGCGTACAAATTGATTTCATAAAAAAAAAATAGTTTAAAACTATAATTACTTTTTTGGATTTGAAATGACTAAGTTTACTTTGAAAAGACTAAGTCATATGCATGATACCTATTTATTTATTTTTTTTACATGGTTTCAATCCAAGTGGTCGAATATAATATGGTGGTTTAGCACTCTTCTCTAATTTATTTTTAAGATGATCAGGCGCCCATACTTCACCATTGTCTAATAATGTCAATACCATGGATGGACCATATTCGGTATCTACTATTTTCGTATCTGTAATTTTGTATATTTTATTTAGTTCCAAGTCTGTCCATTTCTTTGTGCTATTTTGATATTGCTCTTCAAGCAGTTCATCAAATTGTGCAGTTGTGATTTCCATTTTTTCTTTATAGTTATATAAAGTTTAATCTTTAGTAGAAAAAAAATGGAAAAGATTTATTACAGCCCAAAAGGATTTTGGAGAGGTTACACAGCAGTTAAAAAATTAGCAAAAGAGGCTGGTGTCAGTGAAAAAAAGGCATTAGAATTTTTAAAAAAACAAGCTGTGTGGCAGATTTATTTACCTGCGCCGAAGAAAATAATTAGACCCAGGTTTGATGTTTCTGCTAAGAATGGAGTGCATCAAGCTGATTTGTTATTTTTACCGCATGATACTTTTGGGATTGGTCGTGGACGCAATACATATAAATATGCGTTGACTGTGGTTGATATTGCAAGTAGATACAAAGAAGCAGAGCCACTGACTTCCAAGGATAGTAAAGAAGTTGCTAAAGCATTTGAGAAAATATACAGTCGACATTTGAAATATCCAAAGTTATTACAAGTGGATCCAGGCAGAGAATTTATGGGTGCAGTATCGCAGATGATGGCAAAACATAAAGTAAATATCAGACGAGGCAAGAACAGAAATACACAGAGACCAAGCTTTAGTGGAAAGATTTAACAGAACATTAGCTGTAAGATTGTTTGGCTATCAGTATGCTAAGGAAATAGATTCGCAAAAACGTAATAGAGAATGGGTAAAGAGATTACCAGAAGTTGTTAAAGCCATAAATGCGGAGACAAAAAAGCCCCCTCCTGTTGAAACAAAAATATTAAAAGATGATCCTATCTGTATGAATGCAAGTGTAAGATATTTATATCAACCCGGGGAACAAGAAGGTGGAAGACGCAGAGCAACTGATCCAATGTGGAGTGTAGATATTCACAAGATTAAAAGTTATATGGTGACGCAAGGTATAAGAGTTTATTATTTGAAAGCACCAGCGCCACAAAGAGGATTCGTCAAAAGAAGAACTACTTATTGTTCCTGCTGATACCCAAATTCATAAGTTTTTATAGAAACCATGTGCATCAGTTGTAATTCCATCTTCTCGGATGTATCTTTTTGAGTAAAATGGTGATAATGTAACTTTGTTTACTGTTATGCCATATATTTGATGTTTTATTGATCGCATCATATTCATTTCATGGTTATATTTTTTCTTGTTAAATAGTGCATCCTTGTAGTTTTCAAAATTTATTTGTTTTTTGACTACATAAGTTTTTACACCCTTTGCTTTTTTAATAAGTTGTTCATCCGCTCTCAAAATAGAATATAGCTTGGGTCTTAATCCAACATACTCAGCTATAGCAACACCAGCACATTCGTCTTTCATTTTACCCAATACTTTTTTGTTTGTATCATCATGCATTGGGTGATCTTGAGGATAATCACTCAAGTCATACTCATCTTTCATTTCAGCCATTTCTTTTGTATGCATCATCTGTTCTGATGTCTACAAGCAAGCTGTCAGTATCTGTGTATAATAAAGTACAGTTATCTCCGTACCTTTTTTTCAAAGTATTATAATACCAATCATACATCATATACTTTGATAAATCCAATACCGACATCCCAACATAAATTGGTTTGTTTAATGTTAATTTTGTTTTGTTTGTATGCACTGCTGATAATTCATCTGAAAATTTTATACGGCGGTTAAAGTTTGGTTTAGCTATTATTTTTCTTATTTTTTCATTTTCAGAACCATCAGTTCTGACTAGTTTTATATCAGTCCGCTTGCGGAGATTTTCCATTGTTTTTTCCGAATACAGAGTTATTCATAAGTTTGTAAAAGTCTTTTTCAAAGTTTGATTTTGCTTTTTTTCTTAACTCTGTGTTTAGATTTATGTATGATTTCATCCATGTTTATTCATTAAATTCTAATACTCTGTGTATTTTTTTTTGTTTCATACCTAAAGATAAGTACAGTTCCAAATTTTTGTAATGTATTACATACTTTTTCTTGTCCATAAGATTAGGAACTAGTTGTTCTGTCATAGTATTATTTTCCAGCAAATCTGTTTGATAACCAGACAGCCATTCTTTTTTTACTACTAGCTTCTCTGGCGCAAGTGGATATCCATTATGCAATTCATGAATTTCTTTCGAATATTCTAAATCGACTTCAAGTATTTGTCCTTTATCAGTACCAGGTTTAGAGAAATAACCACGCTTGTTTCTATTTTTCCAAACAAATCCAGAATGCGGAAGTGCTTGACTCATTGCCCAACCATATAAATTATTTGCATCAAAATACATTAAGAAATTATTTTGATCTTCAGGTTTGTAATTAGCAACAAGTGGATTATTCGCTTTGGCATATCTTTTTGACACCATGCTAATTCCACCTCGCATTCCCTTTACTAAAAACAAATGCATATCAATGTCTGATAAAAGTTCTAATTCTATTTCTGAGTATTTAAGTAGTGCATCCCAAGATAATCCCGGCGCTGTATAATATAATCAAGTATGTATGCATTCATACATGTTTTTCTAAAAGTTTGAAACACATCTGCTAGCAAAGTTACATCCGTTTTCAAATATAAATCATGATAATCACCAAGGGTTTTACAGTTGAATTCTTGCCATACTTTTTGAGCATATTCATAATCTTCAGTACTTATGTTTTCATCTGATAAACTACTGTAAAAATTTTCTATGGGTGGTAATTCTGTTTCTTTAAATCTTTCCATGTTATCCATATATTCGTATGGATAAACACCTTTTCGTAAAAGTAGATCTGTTTGTTCTCCAAACTGATTTTTGGTAATTTTAAAATCAGATTTGTTTGTTGCTTTAACCAATTTTTCCAGAGACGAATTCATAAATTGGAAACTGTCTAAAAATCTAAATTGACCAACACTAAATGAAATATACTTTTCAGCATTATTTGGGATGCAAGTAATATTACCTGTTATTTTAGCTATATTTTGCATTATAAGATGACTATCATATCCTTTAAGGTTATGAAACATAACAGGAATTGTTGTTTTGTTTGGTCTTATTTTTAATTTTAGGTTGCAGTTTTTATGTGCTGCACCTCTATATTCTCCTGTAAAATGACAATGATCTCTTACTTTACAGTTTTTATCATTGTCAATTATATTTTTACATATCCAGCAGTGTGTTGCTTTTTCATGATCTATTTCATTCTGCTGTGTCATGATTAAAGGTTTAGGATGAGCAAATATGTTATTGATGTTGCTATTTTCACATTCCAAATAATTTAAAAAACTTTTCAACAGTATCCTCACCTCTATAAATAACAGGTTTTTCTGCTTTACCATCATATGCTAACAACTTGATACCCCAAATCCACAAGCTTTGTGCACATTTGTGATTTCTGATTTTTTTCCAAAATTTAAAGATTGGGGTTTAAGTATGCTTTCAAAGTCAGCATATATTACATAAGGTACATGCATTTGTTTTTGATGATTTTTAAATTTGGTGATTGTACCTTTTTTTGGCATCTCGATCCGGCAAGAGTTTTTGTTAATACCTTCACAGTCTATTTTGTGTTTTTCAAGTAGTTCTTCATCGAGCATCCATGAAGACAACGATCACAAAAGTAAGTTTTACAACGATGTTTGTTTTGATCATAAAGTAATTTGTGTAAGTCTTTAATCCAGCACCAATGATATTTTGTTTCTTTTTTAACTTTTTCGTGATTATCATCAGGGTTGTAATTATCATCTATAATCCCTTCTTCGTTGTTTGGATCATCTTCGTTTTCTGGTTCAACTTCAGTATCTTCAGAGATTAACATCAAATTAATTATTTTTATGTCCTTCGGCTGATCTGATATTTTATATGGAAAAACAGATGCCTTTTTAATTTTTTCTGATACTGTATACCCGTAAGCATTAATGCAAGATTGTTTTGTTTTTCTACTTTTAAAATTTGTGAAATCGGAGTCGGACAATCAATATCTTTCATGTTTAACTTACCCATGTGTTTGTTGTAACTAGACATCATCTTGATTGGATTATTTTTATTAGGCCACAAAGCAGAAACCAATGACACTTCCAAGCATCTATCATCTTTATTGATAACATTTATAATTGCTTTCTTATCAGATACTACTTTATGTAAAGGAATATATGAAGAACCTTTTAGTGGCTCATACTTTGCAAAATTTAAATAAAGTGTAATACAGTAATCAACTTCTAATCCTGATGCTGTGTTTGTAAATCTTTCCAAATTTTCTTGTATGTCATCAGATGATTTATCATACAACTCATCTATTTTTTCAGAAGATAAAATTGTATTTTGTTCACTATGTAATACTGCTGTGGTGTATTTTTTTGTCGCACCATCATCTTTAAATAATTCTACAGTGAGACCTAACTGAAATTTTATTCCATTCATTTTTGTCAGCTCTTTGGTTATTTGTTTCGTAATGATAGATTTTTTATCATGGAGTAGTTTCCGAGGATCTTTATATTTTTTGGCAGATATTTCGTATGCTCTAAAATAGCCACACATTGGCTTGTCAACCAGTTTTAATTCTGAAATACTTTCTTTAGATTTTCTATCATTAAACTTTTTCAGTTCATTTATAACATTTTCCTGTAATTTAGCATAATTCTGCTTTTGTTCATTTATAACATTTTCTTGTAATTTATCATATTTCTGCTTTTCTCGTTTACGTTGTTTTTTAGCACGTCGTCTTATGAGTAAATTTTCTAATGTTTGAGATTTAACCTCTTTTGGAGTTTCCTTTGGAACTTCTTTCAATGCATTTATACCGTTAGATAGTGTTTGCTTATCTATTACACCTGTATCAAACAGGCGTATTAAATTTTCTATAATCTCTTCAGTCTTCATTATTTCTTTTTGATATACTTATATTTATTTTTTTATTTAATATAAAAAAATATATCAAAAAGAAACAATGGAAATTAATGTTTGCACATTTCTTAAAATTGGATTACACAATCCGTGTAAAAATAAGACTACAAAAGATTCTAATTATTGCAGTTTGCATAAGTATAGATTAAAACCAAGTCATGTATTACCGTGCTCAATATGTAAAAAAGGCACAAAAGCAAAAAATAAAATTTTGTGCTGATTGTGGTGGAGTTTCAGTCAGAATAATGACACGTTATTGGAAATTTAAAGATTAAAATGCTGAGTGCTTAAAATGTAGACGTATTGATGTTTAACCATATAAAAAAAAAAAATATATGTTGTAATTTTGATAACTTATAAAAAAAAAAATTGCAATCTTCACTACCCCTATTTTAAAAAAGTTTTAATAAATCAAGTAAAATCAACATTTCTTGAAATATTTGGGCAAAATCAACAAATAACAAGCAAAATCAGCATTTCATGCTGATTTGTAGATAGGTGTGTTTAAAAAAATTAAAAAATTCCTGTGGTATTTTCGGCAACTCAAAAATACCACAGGACCCCCATTTTACATATATATTTATTAAATACTGGGACAATACGCCGTACGACATGGAGAAGCAATATACTCCATGTCCACCGCCATATGCATGCCATCTTCGGGATGGTTAAAATTGTGTACCATTGATTTTATTAATATTGAGTTCTGCTCAACCCGGGGCTAGAGGGTGTGAGCGGTAGCTAGCATATTTCACGACCGCTCATGAACAGTCTCAATCAAACCGAGACTACAATATTTCGTATGTGTCGTTTTCGGCCGTTTCCAAAGGTCATTATGATACTCTTTTTTTATAGCACAGTGGCGTTGCTTGTGCAGTGTGGCGGCAGTAAAACGTCTCCCCGCGCTAGCAATCAGTACTGTTATTCATTCGATCTTTGGAGATCGCTGACACCGATACTTATATTTAATTACGTGGTACTTTTTCATTTCTTTTAGTTTTCTTACTTAATTTTCGATTCAGTGGTTCAACTACTCAGGCCGATTAAAGGCTCTGGGTATTGTTTAACCACTTATAGGATATGTTGTCTGCTTTTTAATTTAGTCTTTTGACTGTTACTTGTGATATGCAGGCTTCATAACCGCTGCTCCCAACTAAATTCCATTATGTTTATTTCGCTCTTCGGGGCATTTAATTTTATTCAATACTGGGACCATACGCCGTACGACATGGAGAAGCAATATACTCCATGTCCACCGCCATATGCATGCCATCTTCGGGATGGTTACAATTATGTACCATTGATTTTATTAATACTGAGTTCTGCTCAACCCGGGCTAGAGGGCGTGAGCGGTAGCTAGCATATTTCACTACCGCTCATGAACAGTCTCAATCAAACCGCGACTGCAATATTTCGTATGTGTCGTTTTCGGCCGTTTCCAAAGATCAATTATCATACTCTTTTTTTATTTACATTGTCCCGTTGTATTTGAATGACAACAGAGTAAGAGTGAGGTTTGGTGCACCCTTGAACCTGGTTTAAACTCCAAGCGGTCTTTGTTGCCACTGACCTTTCTAAGGCGGTAGCCATATTGGCAACTATGGTAGTATATTTGTGATGTCTTATCGAGCCTTTTATTTATCTTTGTAGCTGTTGTAATGCTACATTTTCTGTTCGACTTTAATATCTACTTTTATTATATTACAGTAATCAGACTTATTTTTATATTACAGTGTAATCTTGCAGTAATCAGGCTTATTTGTTATATTTACAGTGTAATCTTGCAGAATCAGACTTATTTGTTATATTTACAGTGTAATCTTGCAGTAATCAGGCTTATTTGTTATATTTACAATGTATTCTTGCAGTAATCAGGTTTTTTGTTATATTAACAGTGTAATATTGCAGTAATCAGGCTTATTTGTTATATTTACAGTGTAATCTTGCAGTAATCAGTCTTATTTGTTATATTTACAGTGTAATCTTGCAGTAATCAGGCTTATTTGTTATGTTTGTAGTGTAATCTTGCAGTAATCAGGTTTATTTGATATATTGTTTATTTGTTATGTTTACAGTGTAATCTGGCAATAATCACGTTTATTTGTTATATTTACAATGTAATCTTCCAGTAATCAGGTTTATTTGTTATATTTACAATGTAATCTTCCAGTAATCAGGTTTATTTGTTCTACTTCAGTGGAATCTTGCAGTAATCAGGTTTATTTGTTATATTTACAATGTACATGTAATATTCCAGTCATCAGATTTATTTGTTATATTTACAATGTAATCTTGCAGTAATCAGGATTATTTGTTATATTTACTGTGTAATCTTGCAGTAATCAGGCTTATCTGTTATGTTTATAGTGTAATCTTGCAGTAATCACGTTTATGTGTTATATTTACAATGTAATCTTCCAGTCATCAGGTTATTTGTTATATTTACAATGTAATCATCCAGTAATCAGGTTTATTTGTTATATTTACAGTGCAATCTTGCAGTAATCGGATTTATTTGTTATATTTACAATGTAATCTTTCAGTAATCAGGTTTATTTGTCATATTTACAATGTACATGTAATCTTCCAGTAATCAGGTTTATTTGTTATATTTACAATGTAATCTTGCAGTAATCAGGTGTATTTGTTATATTTACAGTGTAATCATCTTGCAGTAATCAGGTTTGTTTGTTATATTTACAATGTTATATCCAGTAATCAGGTTTATTTGTTATATTTGCAATATAATCTTGCAGTAATCAGGTTTATTTGTTATATTTACACTGTAATATTGCAGTACTCGGGCTTACTTTTTATATTTACAATGTAATCTTGCAGTAATCAAGTTTATTTGTTATATTTACACTGTAATCTTGCAGTACTCGGGTTTACTTGTTATATTGTTTATTTGTTATGTTTACAGTGTAATCTGGCAGTAATCACGTTTATTTGTTATATTTACACTGTAATCTTGCAGTAATCAGTTTTATTTGTTATATTTCAGTGTAATCTTGCAGTAACCAGGTTTATTTGTTATATTTACAATGTACATGTAATCTTCCAGTAATCAGATTTATTTGTTTTATTTACAGTGTAATATTGCAGTAATCAGGCTTATTTGTTATATTTACAATGTAATCTTGCAGCAATCAGGCTTATTTGTTATATTTACAATGTAATTTTGCAGTAATCAAGTTTATTTGTTATATTTACAGTTCAATCTTGCTGTAATCAGGCTTATCTGTTATGTTTACAGTGTAATCCTGCAGTAATCAGGTTTATGTGTTATATTTATATATTTACAATGTAATCTTCCAGTAATCAGGTTTATTTGTTATATTTACAATGTAATCATCCAGTAATCAGGTTTATTTGTTATATTTACAGTGCAATCTTGCAGTAATCAGATTTATTTGTTATATTTACAATGTAATCTTCCAGTAATCAGGTTTATTTGTTATATTTACAATGTACATGTAATCTTCCAGTAATCAGGTTTATTTGTTATATTTACAATGTACATGTAATCTTCCAGTAATCATGTTTATTTGTTATATTTACAATGTGATCTTGCAGTAATCAGGTTTATTTGTTATATTTACAGTGTAATCTTGCAGTAATCAGGTTTATTTGTTATATTTACAATGTAATATCCAGTAATCAGGTTTATTTGTTATATTTACAATGTAATCTTCCAGTAATCAGGTTTATTTGTTATATTTACAATGTACATGTAATCTTCCAGTAATCAGATTTATTTGTTTTATTTACAGTGTAATATTGCAGTAATCAGGCTTATTTGTTATATTTACAATGTAATATTGCAGCAATCAGGCTTATTTGTTATATTAACAATGTAATTCTGCAGTAATCAGGTTTATTTGTTATATTTACAGTGTAATCTTGCTGTAATCAGGCTTATCTGTTATGTTTACAGTGTAATCTTGCAGTAATTAGGTTTATGTGTTATATTTACAATGTAATCTTCCAGTAATCAGGTTTATTTGTTATATTTACAATGTAATCATCCAGTAATCAGGTTTATTTGTTATATTTACAGTGCAATCTTGCAATAATCAGATTTATTTGTTATATTTAAAATGTAATCTTCCAGTAATCAGGTTTATTTGTTATATTTACAATGTACATGTAATCTTCCAGTAATCAGGTTTATTTGTTATATTTACAATGTAATCTTGCAGTAATCAGGTTTATTTGTTATATTTACAGTGTAATCTTGCAGTAATCAGGTTTATTTGTTATATTTACAATGTAATATCCAGTAATCAGGTTTATTTGTTATATTTACAATGTAATCTTGCAGTAATCAGGTTTATTTGTTATATTTGCACTGTAATCTTGCAGTACTCGGGCTTATTTTTTATATTTACAATGTAATCTGGCAGTAATCAAGTTTATTTGTTATATTTATACTGTAATCGTGTAGTCATCGGGCTTATTTGTTATATTGTTTATTTGTTATGTTTACATTGTAATCTGGCAGTAATCACGTTTATTTGTTATATTTACACTGTAATCTTGCAGTAATCAGGTTTATTTGATATGTTTACAATGTAATATTGCAGTAATCAGGTTTATTTGTTATGTTTACAGTCTAATCTTTCAGTAATCACGTTTATTTGTTATATTTACACTGTAATCTTGCAGTAATCGGGCTTATTTGTTATATTTACAATGTAATCTTGCAGTAATCAGGTATATTTGTTATATTTACAGTATAATCATGCAGTACTCAGGCTTATTTGTTATATTTACAGTGTAATCCAGGTCTGGCAGTATACAAAATGTCTGCTACATTGCACCGAGATTCGCCCTACGTCATGTTGCTAGGCGCCGGTTGCTCCACAGAGTCTCAAACCACAGCCCAAGTGTCCCATCTTTGGAATCTTACACAGGTAAGTCTTTTTTCACATGATCCATCATACGCTTATCCAGACAGGGTGGTAAAATCAGCTACTCTCCCTCCCCACCTACCGCATACCGAATTATGTTGATTATGTCATTTGTTGGTAGAAAACAATGTTCGTGACTCCAGTGAAACATGGAGTGTTTACAACAGAGTTTACAGCAACTATGCAGTTCTGCAAATGGGAATGTTCTATGCCCAATATGCATAATTATATTTATCTGGATGTAAAAGGAAATTGGGTCTGTAATGTTCAGTCATGTTGGCACCGTATAACCCCAATTCAGAATATGAAAACAATTTGTTTTTATTTTTACAGCTAAAATGCAGTATTCCATTGCCTCCATTGCCTCTCGTAAAATAAATTTCTATTTCGAAGTTGATGAATGAACGTGTCAGAGAATATTCCAAAATGCATTATATTATAATTAGACACTAAGTATATGAACACAATACGTATCTGTGTGTGTGTGTGTGTGTGTGTGTGTGTGTGCGTGCGTGCGTGCGTGCGTGCGTGCGTGCGTGCGTGTGTGCGTGCGCGCGCGTGCGTGCGTGCGTGTGTGTGTGTGTGTGTGTGTGCAACTATTCCCTAAGCATGTATTAACTGCATTTTTGTTTAAGGGCATGGATACGAATACGAAAATAAAAATATATATCACAATGAGTTTCAAGTGTATATTCACTATTCATAATAATTCACAAAAGTTGGATGCATGATTTAATAATTGTAAATCACATAGTTTGGTCTGAAAAAACTTGACGATTCGCCTGGATTTATTGTATAAATCGTCAATATCAAGATTGTAAACATTTCTTATATTCTCTTCAAAGTACACTTTCATTGACTCATTTGTACTACTGTCTAAATAAACCCTATATGAATTAATACTTATGATTTAACATAAAAAAACACGCGAGTCTTCGAGTTTTTAAATCAGACATATTCATAAACAATTATTAAACAATCATTAACCCGAAGGTAACATGCGGCTTAATTAAATACAAGTGGACAATTCATATGAAACTAAAGAACGCTGTGGTGATTTTTAATTGCATTTATATGGATTGCTTATTCGGATCGCTTCTTGTTCCACATTTAACATCTAATTTCACATAAAGTATATTTACCATATGAACCTTCAGTGGATTTTAAACGTTACAAATGTATGACTTTGAAAATAATGGCCTATACCATGTATATTGTTCTACTTAAGTTACAATTCTAAACCCGTCTGGCTTCGCAAGTTATATAAACGTCTTCAATTATCTTTCGGATCACGACAGCAAATACCCGTTGTTTGTCTTTTTCCAAGTAATCAACAGAATGTTAATTGCGCGCAACTTCTGGGTGCAAATGCGCCTTAATGGCTATAGACAAGGAAAGATATTACCGCTACAATAGAAACCTCTATAAATAATCAAAGGATAGCGTATTTGTATGACACTGTCTCGTAAACATCCTGTAATCTTCATTGTGTAGCACGTGTAACTTGTGTGCCATAACTTTACTGTTTTCTGGACAGATACGTAGTCCATAGTATATTCATTAGTCTGCAACTGTTTTTGACGATTTACGGAAATTAGCTAACCAGTCTCGCGCTTTTTTTATGTAAATATACGAGGTTTAATCATTATATAGTACAAAAGTTATTTACGGAATTTACCGAACCAGTCTCGCATTTTTTTACGGAAATTTACGAGGTTTTAATCGTTACATAGTAATAGGCGATCGGAACTCTTCGCCCATTTCCGTACTCGGTAAAATCAGGCTCGGAAAATAGTGGGTGCCGCTCAATGGTTTTTGGCATCAAAATGATGAATTTGGTTCGGTTTTCGATTGTAGCGCTCCGCAAAGAAGTGCTCTTCTATATAATGTTGTATTGATGACAATATTGCAGATTTGTGAGTGATTTTGATCAATTTCTTGATATGTTATCGCCATGAACGACAAATTATACTTTTAACAAAATAAATCCCAAAATATGTGTAGTTGAAATCAAGACGTTTCAATGATTTATCAAATGTATTTATTTTATAAGGGGTATATCAGGCTTTTCTATAAGCATCAAACATTTTTAACTTGTTTCAATTCATTATAAAAATGTCAAATCACGCAAAATATGTTGTAAGCACTGTGTTTTTCAGGTCTTAAGTTTGAATTGATGATATAATTTGAATGGAACTGCCGTAAAATGTTTAAATTAACCTGGTGCATAACCTAGCACTAGTCCTCAGTTTATAATAGACCTGTACAACTAACTACGATAACGACTATGACTTCAGACTTCTAAGCACGAGAAAATGTTTGGGGCTGATCTCAAAGTTGAATAACAACCTGTGTTTAAGTAGGCTCACAGGGGGTTGTGTAGAAAAAAAACAGTAAAAAAAATCAAATTGAAAAATACATATTATTTATATTTCAGTCAATATATATATATCTAAAGTTTTGGATTGTTAAATGGGCTTGCCTTAATAATTAATCACTAAAAACGTTTTGAGAGGAGGGTACACATAAGATGCAGATCCAAGGTTTTGGTTTGAGTATTTGTATGTGGGAGGGGCGGAGGCGTGGGGCAGCGGAGGATCCTTCGAAGTAAAATGTTTTTCTACATGACGTTTAGTGAATTATGTTGTATTTTTCCAGAATAATGTAATGTTAAATCCAATGAGACTAACAGTAGAAATAGCGCGCGCCACAGGTAATCCGGCATGCATAGGTTATACTTGTGGGATTTTAAAGGGTGGTGATGCTGGGTCCGCCTTATCCCTGAATCCGCCTTAGTACATAATAAATACACTTGTATCCCCTTTGTCTTACCCTAACATTGCCGCCGTAGCCGGGATAGTGAAGACGCTGTGTCTAAAACTGTCTTGCCTCTCATTCCTGCGGGTTCTGGGACCTCGAATTGTCAAGTGAGAAAATATTGATATTTCCTATTTTAGATGATCTAAATATAATGAATGAAACTAAAACTACCTATTAGTTACAAGAATATTCATTTTGTGCTATCGTAGGTTACGCACCAGGATACATTTAAAGAGTCAAGCGGCAATTTTGCTCTTTTTTTTAAGTCAAGGCATTCTGTTACAAATTGCTTTACATATGCCTAACTGTTGATTATTTTTCACCAATAAATGTATTTAATCTTATGGTAGTACTGAAAACTCAAAGTGTACTACCTTCTATTTCAATATCTGACTTTTAATACAAAACCCTGTGGGTTTTTGAAAAAAAACTAAAGGATCGTGCAGCGCGTGCGCTTATCGCCTTGAATGCACACTAGAACAATCAAATTTATCAGTTAACTGGATGAGGCCGCCACTATTGAATGTTATTTTTTTTTCTTTTACAATGTAATTAATGCATGAGTGCTCATTTATTAAAGATTTTTTTCGCATTTTTTTCGGCCTTTATGCGGTTTTAAATGTCGGTAGTAAATGGCGTAATCCATGAATCGCGTTAGTGCTTTATGGTAAATTTACCGGCGTTTAAAACCGCATAAACGCGGTTTTAAACGCCGGGAAAAACACGCTTCGCGGATTTTTCCATTTAATACTAGCTAACCCGAATAAACAGTTGGAAAAAAAGCTAATTAATTATTGTATTTCCATTATTTTCCCGTCGCTATAATAGTATCGGCAACAACCACTACTGTCAGTGTCTTTTCATGCAGTGGAATATCCATTTTCTGTTAGGATAAAAGCGCAGTATCTGCATGCATTACGTTCACCTCCTTAAAGCGGAATAGCCACTTTCTATGCGTGCGCAGCCGAGCGTAAATAGTCCCTCCTACTTGAAAAATGAAGTATATTCGAGATTAAGTGCTATATTGTCAAGAAAATGCAAAATCTATTAAGTTAATTAAACCAGTTTGCAAAGATGGTATGAAACGAATTTTAACTTTATTAGGTGAGGCTTAGAAAAGGAAGCATGGCGAATAACTTGTCGTTTGTAAAAATGATATATTGCCCTGAAAACCATCTCATCATATCATGTATGCTAAGAGGGCTGGCGTGGCGCAGTTGGTAGCGCGGCGGATTTGTAACCGGAGGCCCCGGGTTCAATCCTCCGTGGTGCCACTGAGTTCCGTCGGTGTGTTCTTGGGCAAGACACTTTCCCTTAGCCTCGTCCGTCGGATGGGGACGTAAACCGGGCTGTCCCGTGTATCGGTCTATCCTCGGAGCACGTTTAAGAACCATAGGAATCTATTCGATAATAAGAGTAGGGCAGGTTCCCCGATGTATCATTCCCCTCTCTCTGGGGCGGCTCTAAATAACCTATTCTGTGTTGAACAACATTCAATCAATCATGTATGCCAACTAGTTAAATAAATTCTAAAATAATGATGGTTGGTTGTTTGGTTGAATTGTGGTGTACGTTATTTTCAGCACATTTTAGGCTATATATGACGGTCGATTTTTTGTAGTAATGGCAGACCACCCATTTTTCCCTACAAGTTCATGTAGAGTCAATAATAAATTGTATTGGCCTATATATAGTGATTCGCATACGCTTGGTCGAGCATTCAATGCGTATTGCCTGTTGAGAAAACCCCTCTGTTTTAGTCGGTATTCCTTATCGTAATCCTTACCGTAATCGTTACCGTAGTTAGTTGTACAAGTCTACTAAGACTTCGCATTTTGTATATTTCACATTTCTTGTCGCCTTTTTTTCTTTTGATTTTTTAACTTTTGTTTTATTTTGTTTAAATGCGAACAGCAGTAAATATACAAAAAATAAACATCACACTAATGAATATTAAACGTGAAAAAAGCTGCCGTGTGATGTCTAAAAATGGAGATATATTTACATAGTTGTTATAAACCGGCTTCTATTCTTGGCATTGATCTCAGATCTTTGAAGCGCCCAGTAAAACCGAGCTATTATTTTTCAACATTTCAATTAAAGACAATCCTGGTTAAAATAAGAAAATAAATATAATAACAGTCATGAAAGAAAAGAATGTAGTTAGAAGGGTTTATGGCCGTGAAAACGTCTTCAAAACTGGTCGACATCACATGGTAGGTTTCATCCTGGGTATGCTTCAAACTGCAATCTATAGAGACCTATGGCAATGGCAGGGATGCATGTCAGCCGATCGATGGCGTCTCCTTCCACATGGATTATATATATATATTGTTCTTCATTAACGGCATCGGTAGCTCAGTGGATAAGGCCTATACTTTAGAGCTACAGACCTCGACCCCCGTGGGTTTGCTGTCTGACAGAAGCATGTCAGATGGGAAATCTCATCTCGATCCCTATTAGGTGGCTGTCCCAATATAATATAATAATTTGTATGATGTGTTAACGTCAAAAGTATATTTCATTCATTAATTTTCTTTCTTCATTTTTTCTTTCTTTCTTTCTTCGTCACAATGAACATGTTTAATAATATGACATGAGTCTATTTTCCATTTACACTAAAACAATATTGATGAAAAGTGTGTTTGTATATATAGCTATTAACGTAAGTGTGTAAGGTTCCCAACCAGGAAGCTGGATCTCTTTTCTCCAAAGAAAAGCATGCTTTCTTGCACTACAGAGATGTGTCCCAGCAGCGCAAACTAATGTACAAAAACTCTTCAAAATTAATTTTAATTTAGATTACAGGTAAACATTTTATTTCAAATATTTACATAATTATAATAAATTTCCATTCTTGGCGTGGATCTCAGCTCTAAATGCATGAACTCAAAGCGCCACACAAAACCTGTAGGTAATTCTTATAATTCCAACTTTTCAGTTAAAGACTTAACTTCACTTAAGATAATAAACATTAAATAGTATAAATGTAGCGAAACACATTATGGAAAATGTAGCTGGAAGAGTTTATGGATGTGTAAACTTCTTGAACATCATGACATCTATAGTGACTGATGCATATCGACCGATCCTTGGCATCTCCTTCCACGTGGGTTTTGATTCTCCTGCTTCATCACAATATATAACAGGTTAATATAAAAAATATATTTTGATCTCTTTTCTTCTGAGGTTGCTCTCCAATTATAACCTAACATGATGTCTCAACGGGACGTAAAACCTCACTTCATTTATTCGTTATTGCAATGAACACATGTCATGAGTAACACTATAATTATGTGAATGATTTTAGCATATGTTTGTATATACAGTTTTGTATGTACAGCTCAGTAAATGTGCCAGGCCTCTGCTACGATTCGAACCTGGATCTCTTTTTTTGAAAGAAACGCATGCTTCCTTACACTACAGAGATGCATCCCAACAGAACAAACTGAGTGTACAAAAACTAGCCAAAATTGCAAGTAACCTAAAGAAACAAACATAACCCGCCAAATAATTGCAAAATTACACTACAAAGCTCTTTATCAAAACTCTGTCCAAGTTTTCAGGCCATATAATAATGTATATATGCCGATTAAAAGTATAGGTTTCTTCATTGGTTCTAAAGATACCTGTGACTAAATATGCATAAAATGAATTATGAGTTTATGGTCACTTACTCGGAAAACTGGCTCGTCTCTGGCTCCATCATTTTCCTCCAGCAGGAAGACCACCACTAACCATCTGCGTGGTTTTAAGCCTCATAAGTGCCACTGAGTTTCATCGGTTCTTGGGCAAGACACTTTCCGTAATTGCGTCTGTCTGAAGGGGATGTAAACTGGGCGGTCTTGTGTATCAGAGTCTATTCTCCAACCATCTATCCTAGAGCAGCTGAGCTGCACGTTAAACCAACACAGAAATATAACCATTAGGCCAAAAAGAAAAATATATGTGTTTCCGGTGGCACGACCGACTCTATTTTTAAGGGGCCTACCCTAAAAAAAAATCAGTTTGTTCTGAACGATGATTTATCTCATAGCTTACATCATGGAAGTGAAAGATAACACTTTTCTATATTTTCTGTAATCCACGGGGCACTGGTGGTATAACTATGCAAATTATTACCGAATTACACACCAAAAATGTAAAATATTTAGGTAAGTCATATGATATGCCTGGAATGTCAGAGTTGAACATCTTTCGTGTACACAATACGACGCTAATAAACTATTTGACTAATTAGTAAAATGCACGTTAAACAATGGTCTTCTGGTTTAAAGTGTCCTAGAATTTGTAATAGGAATGCGTAATTTAACTCTGGCGGTCTTATATCGAGGTAAGCTGACAACATCACAGAGAAACTTTCCCCAGGAATGTTTTAAGAAGAAGGAGCAGAAGTGCAGACAACAAACGGGGAATGGACTGATGAAAAGAAGAGATTTGGGCTATATCTAGTATCATAAGAAATTGAATAAAAAAGATCCTTAAACTATAATTTTCTGTGAATTGATTATTTTATTTCATGTCAAGTTAATTTTAAAAAATTAAAAAATATCTTTAACATCATCGATAATCCAATTGATCTAACTTGCATGCTGGTAAACCCGCAATCTTTTAGTTTTCCAATTAACTAATTATCAAACAATAATTGACTGATCCCGTTACGACAGTGAAAAATGATAGAGAGAAGAAGAGATCTTAGGGTATGCAGCAGTATAGAGAGACCGAGATAGAAAGATAGTTATGGTGTATGTATCATTTTACTATATACATGTACATATATTCTTAGGTCACTGATACTAGTCATATACTATATCACTATCTATTCTTTTCTTTATCCTTCTATACTGTCGTAATGGAAGCCTGTGGATTTTATTACTCATTCAAATTACCTGCCATTATCAAAAAACATCCAATGTACCGTCACGGCGAACAAAACTTCTCGTAAGCCGCCATTCTTTCAATTTCCACTAGAGGCCTATTATGTAATTAAGTGTGTTTGTAGTTCTAAGGATTATATTCCCTCCACCTTTTAACCATTAAGACATCCTACATGAATAGGTACAATCGAGTCTGGACTGACTTTAGTATAAATTAACTTATATTAATCCAGTTATATTTACCATTAAGGGAGCGAACAAATCAGTATGCAATTTGCCAAACATGCGCCATCTATTTGTGTATTTCACTGACAAAAAGTGCCTGTAGCAGCCTGTAATCCAGTATGATAGCTACTGACCTAGTTATCGATCGATATTACCTGAGGTGCAGTAAATTTCCACGACTGCATAAACACTAATAAAAATAAAAAATAGGATGTCAACCTTTATTGTATACAGTCAACACGGAGTAAAATCTATGATATTTTAAGGCATCAAGCTATTGGATTTTACGATCTTGGATTAAACAACAAATCATGGCATGTCTGTTCAGGGATGTCATTTTTCTTCCATTAACAGAGCAGAGGAGCTGTGCATTTTGATCAATAGTTGTTATATTTGTATGATATACTAGTAAACGTAATCATAGTAGCTTGTAATCCGAGACTTCTCTGACCTTACCAGCCCTTTTTACGATTCTGATATTTCATCTGGCTGTGAAAGCTGCAAAAAAAAAAGAAGGCTTCTAGGGTCAGAAAAGGCTTGGATTAAGTAGCCGGGTAGACCAGTCCAGTCAAAGTAGCACAGGAAAATCCCTGCAATAAATGGTTGGGAAAGGTCCTGTATAATTATATGGGTGGGGTGTATGATACACCCAATTTCATTAAAATCATATCCTAATTACTCCTTGATATTTTAAAATAAAATATAAATTATTGTGTCAGGAACCTCTATGAATACGCCCTGATAAAATAAATAAATATGTAGGTGTACCGGAAGTAAAAACAAATCCCATTAAGTCCTGTGCAATATTTTGCCAAGCTTACTAGTTATCCATTTTTCAAAATGAAGTTTAAACTAAGATTCACTTACATATTCTTAGTCATGATACCTTCCTCCCTAGAAAACTGCTGAGAATAGTAGAGGTCATGTGGCATATAAGAAAAGAAAATTCTGATATGACACCGTGAACAAACTGCATTCATTCGGCACCGCTTAAATGTGTTCCACTTTCACTTTCAAAACTTTCATGTTGATAAATAAAATCATCATACAACCATGCAAATGGTTCTTCTCATAAACAAGTCAAGAAAGTCGTTTCAGCCGGAAAAAACAGGCCTTAAAAATACTCAAAAATACCTTTTATCACAAAAAAAGGTTAGGGATTATATATTTGCGAACGCCTTTCGACTACACCAGGCATGACTACCACAGTGATTTACTTCCTGTATGCCTGTAACGCATGTTCTTACTTGCCAGCAGTCGCCATATTGTTTATCTTACAATTGAAGTGCTCGCTACCGCAAGAGTTGTCGTTTCTTGAAAATAGTTCAATATGGCGTCGAGTACTCTCCGATTCGGATTCCCGAGTGACGGAATCCGAAGAGGCAGTTCCGATTGTTGTAGTAGGTACAAAAGTAATTTATCGTATTGGTCCGGAAATCATACTAAACATAGGAAAATGGTTTCCGGTCAATAAGTTTAGTTAGGAATGATATATTGGCCTGAAACTTGATGTGTACGTAGATTATATGAAAAGCAAGTTTGGGATTGCATGTGGGGTCAAGGTCAAGGTCACTTTATTAATCAAAGCACTGAAAGTGCTGAATGCGGCGGCGTTTGTGTAACGGACACAATCTGAATAAAATGAACATGCCATGAATAACAAAGTGTAGGAAAAATTCAAAGAAATGGGGAAAAATAGCGCCCGACGCGAGTTTTTCTTGCCATTTTGCATCTTGTCAATTGGTATAGCGTTCAGATCCGGAATGCCCTCTACCTTTCTGTTCTTGCACAACTAGACGCTGAACTCTACAATCTGTGAAAGTTTTGATCGAATCCGACCTTAAATACAGGAGATAAAACAATAACAAGATTTCAATATATGCTATATTCCAACACATTAACAATCCAGTGGTGTCTAAACATGTTTCTTAATTTTGTCTTATCATTAATAATAATTCACTGACATCGTGAATCACTACAAAACTGTCGAAATAGATTTTCTATATATAATTATATATAATAAAACACTAATCATGTTGTTCTCATAATTATACATAATAAACCACTCATCATGTTGTTTTCATAATTATACATAATAAAACACTAATCATGTTGTTTTCATAATTATACATAATAAAACACTCATCATGTTGTTTTCATAATTATACATAATAAAACACTCATCATGTTGTTTTCATAATTATACATAATAAAACACTAATCATGTTGTTTTCATAATTATACATAATAAAACACTCATCATGTTGTTTTCATAATTATACATAATAAAACACTCAACATGTTGTTTTCATAATTATACATAATAAAACACTCATCATGTTGTTTTCATAATTATACATAATAAAACACTCATCATGTTGTTCTCATAATTATACATAATAAAACACTCATCATGTTGTTTTCATAATAATACGTAATAAAACACTCATCATGTTGTTCTCATAATTATGCATAATAAAACACTCATCATGTTGTTTTCATAATTATACATAATAAAACACTCATCATGTTGTTTTCATAATTATACATAATAAAACACTCAACATGTTGTTTTCATAAATATACATAATAAAACACTAATCATGTTGTTTTCATAATTATACATAATAAAACACTCATCATGTTGTTTTCATAATTATAAATAATAAAACACTCAACATGTTGTTTTCATAATTATACATAATAAAACACTCATCATGTTGTTTTCATAATTATACATAATAAAACACTCATCATGTTGTTTTCATAATTATATATAATAAAACACTAATCATGTTGTTTTCATAATTATACATAATAAAACACTCATCATGTTGTTTTCACGTTCTACCAGTAATTCGCCATAAATATAGTTCTCAGAAATGCGTATACATATAATTTGTTATATTTTGCTTTAGTTAGGAATGAGATATTGGAATGAAACTTTATTGGTAGGTAGCTTATATGCAACGGAAGCTTTGGATTGCATATGCAAATCTACCGTCTTCAAGAAAATCACTCGTATAGAACTGTCCACATATATAACGTTTACGTTATATCTTTTCTTGTTAGAGTTATATAAATCCGACCTCAAAGGGCATATATGCATTTAACGTTTTTCATTGGATACAACCTAATACGTGACGTCGTTTTCAAAAGCTTTACACGCACATGAACTCTTAATGAACTCTTAATGGCGGAACTCATTTTCTAAGTACCTAGATTCATGTATTTATATCTCAATCGTTGTTAACCAGCAATTCACACACGTAAAAAAAAACGCTTAAATCTTCCTCAATCGAGGTTTGAAGATAAAGGAAGAAACAAGTTAAGGGTCATAGCCAGCAGATCTGATATATCCACAAATGAGATGTTGGCTTCCATGAAAAGTAACTCCAGCACTAATCATATCTAGCACTAATGTTACATTAGTATATACTATTAGGAATCATTAAAGCATTCATGTTGTTAGAGCAAGAACAATAATCACTCCTCATTATAGAACAAAACAAGTGATAATGTTCCCATGGACTTTGTTACCATGGTTACTAGCAAATCAGCTTTTTTTTAAATCCTCTTATACACAAAACTCATTAAAAAAGCCTTTTTGTTGGAAATAATATCTTGATTAAAGAGCAGACAGAAGTTATCATGATTTTCGATATTCACATTGTATATCGAAAAACAAAACAATCGAGATTCTTTATTTAACAAATAAGTTTTGAATGTCGATAAACAAAAAAATCGACATTCGTAATTCAACAACTAAGTTTTGAATTTCGAAAAGCAACAAAAAGTCGAGATTCTTTATTCAAAAAATAAGTTTTGAATATAAAAAAAAGAATCGAAATTCATTATTCAACAAATAAGTTTTGAATATCGAAACACAAAAAAAATCGAGAAAAAAAAACTAGGCAGCTACATTAACACATGTACATTTTGTGTCATTTTTGGAAAACTTATTTGTTTATTTACTTATTTTCGATATTCAAAACTTATATGTTGAATAACAAATCTCGAGTTTTTTTGTTTTTCGATATTCAAAACTTATTTGTTGAATAACGAATCTCGGTGTTTTTTGATTTTCGATATTCAAAACCTATTTATTGAATCTCGATTTTTTTGTTTGTTTTCCGATATTCAAAAGTTATTTGTTGAATAACGAATCTCGATTTTTTTTTGTTTTTCGATATTCAAAACTTATTTGTTGAATAACGAATCTCGATTTGTTGATAAACGAATCTCGAGTATTTTTGAATTTCGATATTCAAAACTTATTTGTTGAATAAGGAATATCGAGTTTTTTGTTTTTCTTGATATTCAAAACTTTTTTGTTGAATAACACAAATCTCGAGTTTTTTTGTTTTTCAATATTCAAAACTTATTTGTTGAATAACGAATATCGAGTTGTTGTTTTTTTTGATATTCAAAACTAATTTGTTGAATAACACAAATCTCGAGTTTTTTTGTTTTTCGATATTCAAAACTTATTTGTTGAAAAAGAATTTTGTGTTTTTTATTTTCGTTATTCAAAACTTATTTGTTCAATAACAAATCTCGAGTTTTTTTGTTTTTCGCTATTGAAAACTTATTTGTTGAATAACGAATCTCGATTTTTTCGATATTTCAAACTTATTTGTTAAATAACGAATCTTGAGTTTTTTCTTTTTTCGATATTCAAAACTTTTATTTGTTGAATAACGAATCTCGAGTTTTTACTTTTTCGATGTTCAAAACTTATTTGTTGAATAACGAATCTCGATTTTTTTTGTTTTTCGATATTCAAAATCGAATATCGGTTATCGAATATCAAGCTAACTTCAGTCCATTTGACTCTCATTTATAGGGCAATACCCTTTGCTATTTAAACAGGGAATGAAACGGAGAAAACTGCTTCCGCATAATATGGAGCATATGTATGATAATGCAAGAATGTTCACATTTAGCTGACGCATGTTTCTAAAATAACTAAATCTAGTAATCATTGCATTATTAACTTTGACATGTACCCTTACAAATAATACACACCAACTGACGTCATTAAAGCCAGAATATGCTTATTGTTAAACTTAACGTAGATGACATTTGTGAATAATATTACCGTCAAATTTGCATTAAATCACCCGAACTACCCAGCCGTTAATAGAAACAACTGATTAGAAACATACGTTTCGTCAAAAAGGCACGCTGACTTTCTTAACTCTTGTGTTGACATAAACATTACTTGTGCTATAAATAAACCATTTGTATCTGCACACTTTCTGTGTTGTGCTTAGCGTCGGCGCAGCGTGTAGGGGATACAGCGCAATTAATACAGAAATATTTATTCGGCATAGTGTGTACAGTTTAATTGTATTCAGTTTATTTGTTAGCGTAATTCTCTAAGTTGTAACTTATGTTTTCTTTCATCTCATTCAGCCAAACATAAATTATATATTAATCATTATTGCAATAATTTGAAAACTAAATTTGCCTATAATTATACAAACAGAGCATGGATGCTCGGCAATAACAATGTCAACGAAAGTTTATCCATTTGGGAATAACGTGCAGTAAATACTTGAAATTAACAGATAATATAAAGACCTGTTGCAATAAAATTAGAGGTACATATTTTAGCTTAGTAAACTCTAGTCTGTTTGACAATGGTCTGCAGCCACTAAAATTTACAATGCTGTGGTTCTTCCAAAAACTCTATACGCCTTTCCAATAAGTAGGCCACTTATCGATTTATCTCCCCTGTCAAGTTGCGTGACTTCATAACAAGGACACATTTTCAACACGCCGTGTAATGTTGTGTTGTCGCACGTAGCATGGCGGCTTAGAACTACAAACATTGCCGATGTTCGGAACTGTTACAGGTAAGAAGCAAGCATCGGATATTGTTTTATTTTACCAATATTACTTATTATTTTTGGCAATTTGTTATAGATATATTACCCAACTGAACTTTTTTAGGGACGATTGAGTTGAATGGGCATGGCATTTATAAAGCTCTTTTATTTGGCGATTCGACTGGGTGTATTTTTATTGAGAAACTCGGAATATTTGCGAGCTTCATGTTTCAACGAAAAAAGGACGTTAATATGTAGATTATATTTATATAATTTCTGAAGTGTTTATCGATAAACATGACAAGCGAAGATATCCGTTTACTGCCCAGAGCCTGTTTCAGTTACCCCACCCACCCTGCACACACTTTTTACTAACGTTACATGTAGGTTACATGTTGGACAGTAGTTTAAATATGCATTTATAACTAGAAACATGTATTAAGTATCAACATATGAAATAAACGGTATTTTTTTGTTTCAGTGGATAGAATACATCTCTGGTTAGACGGACAAATCATCAATGTCAAGTGCAGAGAAGTTCCAATTGGGACAGTCTCAAAACTGAACAGTGTTCCATGTCCTTGTAAAATAGTAAGTTTGAGATACTTCTGACCAAAATATATTGTATTTGCTATCAAAAAGAATGATTGTGTGATACTGTTATGCATTGAGTTGAAGAAAATGTATTATAGATGCAGCAATCTTTACAAAAAAATAACATAATTATACTGCATATAATTGTCTGCACATCTATTTATCGTTATACCTCTAGCAATAGTTTGATAAAAAAAAATCGCGAACCCAGTTTTGAAGAAAAAAACTGATCACTTGTTTCTAAATGCAGCAATTTTATTAGACATAATTTATTCATTTCAGATTAACCTGAATCCGGTGTTGCAAAAGCTAGACAGCTACACTCTCAAAACTGCCTGGAGTTGGTGTAGGGCGGACTTACAGGCTGTGGACTCAAAATACAAGCCATTGCCTGTGGGTTAAAATGTTGACGACCCGGGTTCAAACCTCTGCGGTGCCACCGAGTTTCATTAGTGTATTCTTTGGCAATGAACGTAGCCGCATCCGTCTGATGGCGACATAAACCGGAGTAAGAGGAGGACGTGGATTTCTATTTACGTCATGTATTCTTCATCTATCTCTGGCCTTGGTGGCTCTAAATAACCTATGATGTGTTGATGAGCATTTAAACATTTTTCCATTCAGAATATGGATGGTTTGCTAGCACAAACTAATGAGACTATTATGCTGAAGTGCAAGGATAACTGGGAATAACAGGAAGAAAGTGACGAGACTAAATTAAATTTATGGACAACAACAGAAGTATTCTGATTATGCGTGTTAAGTTTAACAAAATGTACTTAAGTACAACAATTTTCTATGAAAATTACTTTGTGTCAGGCTTGAGTGATGGTGGATTACTTGAAGTACACATTTTGCTTGTGTCTGGTGTTTTAATAATGTACAAGTATGGATTTGTTCGGGCAAATAGTTAAACATACATGTTGGTTATCTTTTAATGGTTGCTTATAACACATACAATCGTGTACTTTTATTTTGTCACTGGTTTGGTTGTGTCATGTATGATTAAATTCAATTTTCCTCAGTTGTCTTCAGTTATACTTTTATAAATATCAAATGGTATCACATGCGATTATAATAAATAATTAAGGGTTCGACCTTAACGGGCGTCCGTCGGTCCGAAACCAGTTTTTGTGTATGGACCGAGCGTCCTTGAAAGCCCATCGGTCCTTGTGACTAGTTATTTTCGGTAGTCATTAAATTAAATATAATTTAACACTTACAGATGGTGCCACGCGGAACTTGCCTTTTATTCAAAATAAAATCATCTTCCGAGTACCTGTTTAGAAACCACTGAAAACCAGTGTTGTAATATCGCACATGTGCTCCTTATAATTTCTACAACCCGTTACGCGCATTTCAAATCTTCGAACCCTGGGCATGATGTTGTATTACCACATGTGTAATAACAGCGGAAGATCTCACTCTTATCCAGTCTTATATAAATAGTATTAAAACATAACTTTAAAGGCACACTTGACAACTTCCTCATATTATTAAGTTTTTGTTTTATTAAATTTAAAACAAAACTAATTATTGATTCATAGTACCGGTACATGATACAAATTGTTAATTTTGTCATTAAATACAATTTCTTAGTGTCGAAAAAGTCACTTCTTTAAAGTGTTCAATGTTTGGGGTTGGTGGGTCTACTTTCAGCTCTAACAATACTATATACAGCCTTGCAAGTTCAAGAAAGCATCAGCGGCCTCGGTAGCTCAGTGGATAAGGCCTCGGCTTTAGATCTTCAGACCTCTGCATCCCATGGGTTTGCTCTCTGGCGGAGGCATGTCTGATGGGAAACTTCATCTCATCACCCACTGAGGTTGATGTACCAATATAACCTAATAGGATGTGATAACGGAAGGTAAACCCCACTTCTTTCAAGAGAGCATCAGATGAATTCATGAAATGGACTGGTTATCTCTTAGGGTAACTATGTATCAGAATTATCATTAGCAGTTTAGCTATGATTAATTCATATATTAAATTGACATTGAAACAATTATAGAAAAGTGACAAATAAATGATGATAATTGTTTTATTTTTACAATATTGAATTTTCTCATCACTTTATAATGCATAAATTAAACAGTTCAACAAATTTTAAAAGAACACCCGACAATCATGATATTGCTTCCGGTACATGATATTAAGAAAGAATACCAACTGATTTAATCCTATCTTTAATTGAAGGCTTGAAATGAATATGGTTCAAAGACAATGACCAATTATTCAGGAATAAATCCATTGTGTGTTTGAATGAGTATGTTTATTTCAACCTTTCGCATATAAGTTCATTGAACCAATAAGTTGACTAGTAACTTGTCGATTGAGAAGTGCACACGACAAAGTGCTTATGCCATGAAATCTGCTTCAAGACATTTTCACATTTTTGAGAATTTACAAAATAATAGGATCTTGGAAAAAGCTAATAATTCGCAAACTGTCCACGTTTGATGCATGATCACAGTCACGGTCAGAGGAATTGTTTAGTCAAAATGTGGAATTCCTTAATTTTGGACATAGTGTGTTCAACATGAATCCCCTCAGCTGCTATAATTTTTGTGTGGTTATTTGCTAACGCATTTAACCAACTTTACCAAGGAATGGTGAAATGTTCAGTGAAACACCGCTTGGTAGAAAAGGCCAGATATTCTCAGAACATTTGGGGCTCTATGGGCCATACTGCTGTCCGTTAACAGTTTGTAATTCCACTCATATATTTGAAATACAACTAGTGTACATCTGTGACACCCATTTCTGACCTAATCTTCACCCGGAAAGTGTAAGAAGCACACTGCTTTACTTCCATTCCACTGAAACGATTAAAACAATATTCTGTAAGACACTCCACAAAAAAAAAAATCTTGTTTTACACGGTCACCTCTAACGGGTTTAACTTTGTCTATAACAAAATGAAATTATTGTTGATTTTCAGGAATTGTTTGTCCAAAATAAAGCAAGCAGTTAGCTTATAGTATTTCTCTTAAAAAAAGTGTGCTAGTCATTTTAAGTTACTTGTAGGCTGAACATTGTATACATGACGAATTCAAGCAAAACATTTTTTAAATTCTTCATACTGAAGTTCCTATATTATACATGAACTGCGACACATTTACCACAACAAAATAATTAAAATGAACACAGAACCTGTTTACCAAGAAATACGTATCTTGTGCCGAGAATATATTTATTTTGCCGCTATAGGTTACAAGCATTTTATAAAGTCAACTTACATTCTTTTCAAACAGATGATCAGATCTTGATTGCTGCTCCCTCTCTTCATGTCGGGGTATATATTTTCATAGGTCCATTGTCAGTCATTACTGAAAATATACAAAGAAAATAATGAATGAAATGGGGTTTACAACCTGTTAAGTTTATATTTAGACAGCAACCTCAGTGACTTATGAGGTAAAAGATGAAGTTTCCCATCAGACATGCCTCCGCTATGGAGCGAACATGGAGCGAACTCAGGCGGTTCAGAGGTCTGCAGCTCTAAAAGCAAGGCCTTATCCACCGAGCTTCCAGAAAAAGAAATCTATTACTAATATAATCAATTGGCAGTGAGAAAATCAAATCTTTGTGTCATGACAATAATATAGTTATTTAATGGCCGAGACAATAATTTGCATGATCCTTTTATTCACCTAGGGCAAATGGTGTTACTTTTGACAGGGAAGTCATTAAATAATATAGTTGTTAAATATGGTTATTTAATTTAGTGGTCAATAGTTAAAGCTATTTGCCCGAGGTGCATGGAAGAATCATGTGAACTATTCATAACTTTTACATCCGGTCAATTTCCGATACATTGATGCATCTGCAATATGATGCCAACCATTCAAAAGTTCATCATGTGACCGCGCAATAGTAAATTCAGCGTGCAATAGTACATCTGAGACCTTGACGGCTAGTGCAATAGTACCCATCTCGGGTCCGTAGTCACTCACTCTGATAAATAACTCTAACCATTGAATTCTAAGGAATTTAATAGTTGTATAGTATACTATTGACCGGTAATTTATATAGTGCTTTATTACATGATTTAATATAACACGCCGGTCATTCTGTTATAGTCTAAACTACTGACCAGTAATTTATACCGGAGATAATGTAACGGCAATTAATTTCTCATGTATTAATGCATGGATCTCCATGATCAATCAATGTTGTGGTGATATTTACCCGACGGCACGTTAAGCTCAGTTGGTAGAGCACATGCCGTGTAAGTGAGGGGGTCCCAGGTTCAAGTCCTGTGCCGGCTGCACTCCACACACCCCCACCCCACCCACACTCCACCCACATCCTTATCCAGGCTCAATTACACCAAAAATTACAACATTATATAGGGAAAGAAGTAATTTGTGACCGCCAACCATTTTTTCCTTCACATTATTGGGGAGCGGGGGATCTTTGCCCCCATCCGCCCCCCGAATCTGAACATTGAGGGGGCGACCACCACACCCCTCCCTGGCCCATCCGGCTCCTACGCCTATGTTGTCATAAAAATAAATAAGTTCATTTATATCAGCGAGTATGCATAAGAACACTTTTTCTTAAAGTAATAATATGTAATAGCATTAAAATTCTTAAAATATTGGGTATCAACGTAATTCGTCCGAGTCCCACCCACTACTTTTTCAGGACGTCCTGATTTCTGAACCATGATTTTAGACACATTTAGGCACTTTATTAACTATTCTATAGACAAACAAGCTACAAATATATTCATTTTATATAAAAAATTCATACCTTTCAGGAACATCCGATAATTTCCAGTTAAATGGTTAGGTTATTGTAAATCTTTCGATATGCCGCGAATTTCTGGGGAATTCCGCGAGTCCTGTTTATGACGTCACGCATCATACGAACGATAACTCCTACCGGCATAAAGTGTACTTATTGGAAAGGCGTATATGGCAGTGAATGATGGTCTTTTTTGAGTATGCGTGATGTTATAACATTAGAGAGGTCACACCGACTATGCGTAAAACATATACAAGGTTTTCATATTAGAACAAGAACTGATGTGGCTTTAAGTTTGCTTAATTGTTTACCAATTGCATCTGAGATAGACCGACGGAAACTTACCTTTCTCTGACAACTGTGTCGGTTAAAAAGAGATTGTGCAGTAAAATAGATGCTTTTAATCAGGATAAGCGCATTTACAATTAACAGCTGCTTGACAGGTTTTAGTCCAGACATATACACTATCCTTAATAGATATGGCCTTATGCATGTCCTGCACGGGTACGTTTCGAATGGTCACTTTCCTAGCAAACTGTGCTGAAAATTATGGTTTTTAGGAAAAGGGGCCAATTAAGACAAAATGAGTCATGGACATATAACGACAACTTCTTAGAAATAGTTAAAGATTTTAATGATCTGGGAGTTATTTTTAATTATACCGGAACATTTGTTTTAAATCAAGTAAGTTTAGCAGGGAAGGGTTTAAAGGCTTTACATATATTATTGCTAATACTAAGAAGATTAATTTTAAACTATAATTCAAAATGGATCCAACAAAGGAGTCGAATAATTGACACATTGTCTTCGGTTTAAAATTAAAGTTCTTAGTATTAGCTAGAATTGTTTTATCAAAACTAAGACTATCGTCGCATTCACTGCGAATTGAAACTGGGTGCTACGCACAGAACAGATTAGAAAGAAACCAACGTTATTGTACATTTTGTAATTCTAATGACATCGAAGATGAATACCATTTTGTTTTGGTTTGTCTTGTATATGATAGTATAAGAAGAAAATACATTAAAAAGTACTATTATAAACGTCCAAGTGTTTTAAAATTCATAGAGCTAATGAAAACACGTAATAAGAAAGAGTTGTTTAATTTATCTTGGTTTATAAAAGAAGCATTTGATTCTCGTAATGATTTATTGTTTAATCAAAACTAGGTTTATCCTCGAATGAAAACTATTATCAATTAATTATTTATGTTATTGCTTTTGTGATAATGAGAACAAAATTGTCTTTTTAATTTAATATTTAATTTAATTAACGTAAGTTAAAGTTAAGTGTCATTTCCACATATTTAATATTTCAAATTATTCAATAATACAATTTATATGTAACTAGTGTGCAAAATTATGTTTTTGTTGTTTGTTTGTTTTGTTTATTCTGTCACGAATATGTTAACATATTGTATATGATGATGAACTTGTAAATTTTAAATCAATAAAAAATATCTGTCTGTCTGTCTGTCGGTAAAATATATGAAACTGTAACCACTGAATTGAACCATAGGCTTGCTGAACCTGAATTTATGAGGTTTTGTTCAATTCATAGTAGCTATAGAGAATCCAATGTATGGTTATATAATTGAAATCACCAAACATCTCTCAAATATTGTAAGACTGTTTGTGTGATTATTGCAAATATAACGAGAATAAATGAAAACTGCAAAAGGTGTGATGTAATAACAGACAATGTTGTTGAGCACTGCATATGCAATAGCCCATACGTAGCAAATGAAAGAACTAATATGTGGTTAACAATATATATATTTCTTTATTAAAGTCTCATCATGGGTAACAATAAATACAAACATAAATAAAACATCGTAAGCATTATAAGATAGCCATGCCATTCGAATAAGAATTATAAGAGACTGTAGTTATAAAACCATCAATATATTTTAAAAGTAGCTAATAACATCAAACTCAAACGATATTAGCATATATATTACACATTAAGACTATGTAAATGATGCTAATCTATCTATAAAATATGTACTAAGAATGAGTATTGTAAGATTTGACAAAATAAACAAAGCACTATTGCGAATTAGTTAGAAAAAAAAATAAAAAATCATTTATACCCTTTGATCAGATCAAAAAGGAACTGATTAGCATCATTTTCATAGAAGAAAATAAAACAGAATCACGATATGATAAAAACAAATTGACATTATTTACATATATAAAATTGACATTGTTTGGCATATTTAACAAGGAAAACAGACTAGCGATACAAATAGCTAGTTCGACGTAGAAGAATTAAGTAGCAGGATTTGGCACATACACGAATTAAGTCTGCATTTGTGAATAAATGAACTAATTTTTGTTCATCTGTAGAGTTATTAAAATACGGATTTAGGCTTATTGCTTTATCATATAAATTAGCTCTTATATCATTATATAACAATACAAAACCAATTTGGATTACATGTAAAAGAAACCCTTTCGGCGCTTAACAAAAGCGACGTTGTTAACGTGTTCCTTGGTGCCAACAGTAGCATAATTGAAACACTTCTCTCAGATGAATTAAACCGGTTTTATGGTACGATATTTAGGTGCATACATTGGGTGTGGTTTAAATATGTAACAGTGTAAACATAAATTAATTATATAATATGAATGCTTTAGCGCCAGTTCCTGGCATAGATTTGATTTTGTTTGATTTTGCATGTATAACTGCCAACATGTATATACGTTCAGGGGCGTACCTGGAGCATTTTGAAATGTACGCCAGATATGAGAAACGTAGCTGCGAACCGAGCAGCGACGCTGCGAGTGCGGGGTAGGTGTCGGAGGGGTTTCCCCCTTCCGCCGGTGTGGGTTTGGGGGCCTCCCCCAGGAACATTTTGAAAATTAGGAGGCAAATGATGCGTTCTCTAGCTATCTTTCAGCTTTTATTGCATATTTGGAACTTTTATTTTTTCACTTTTGCTGACGAATTGTACGCATTGGCGTACGTGCGTATGCCTGGATACGCTCCTGACGTTCTTGTTTTGTTTGTGTAATTATTTTGTAATTGGTTATCTGTCATTGTTGTTTG
Organism: Cyrtodaria siliqua; assembly: GCA_037043455.1. Lineage (NCBI taxonomy): Eukaryota > Metazoa > Mollusca > Bivalvia > Adapedonta > Hiatellidae > Cyrtodaria > Cyrtodaria siliqua. Next base: position 109,129 of record JAWPHD010004684.1, read on the forward strand.
TATACTATGTTATCTGTCATTGTTGTTTGTATACTATGTTATCTGTCATTGTTGTTTGTATACTATGTTATCTGTCATTGTTGTTTGTATACTATGTTATCTGTCATTGTTGTTTGTATACTATGTTATCTGTCATTGTTGTTTGTATACTATGTTATCTGTCATTGTTGTTTGTATACTATGTGAATCTCCTATATGGAGGAAATTAAGACTAGTATTATGTTATTATCCATAAACATAAACACAATTTAATCCAGCGATGGTTCCAAAAGAAGAAGAAAACAACTTATACTTAATGATGTGTGGTTTTTCAAAGTCACTATAACAGATTAATGGGGGGAAAAGAGAGTTTTTCAAAACGTTGTAAACTGCAACACGGTACTTAGTCTGCCATATCTCGAATGAATGAACGCAGTTCAATATCAGTATATTTACACTGTGTATTCACTTTGCACGTGCATAAGTAAGATACACGACTATTTTACCAGATAAAACAAGTCAGAACCAAATAATATACTTAAAACTATATTATATGTATACTGTTGCAAAACCGTTATGCATAGTTTTAAATTGATCATTACATGACTGCATATTTCCAGATATTTGGAAAACCGCTGTGGTTATGTTTTTTTAAAAAAAGCGACGCTAGCATCCCTAGCAATTATAGACCGATATCGCTACTTAGCTGTGTAGGAAAGGTCATGGAAAGGATAGTTTTCAAACACATGTATAACTTTTTCCATATTCACAATCTCATTTATAAATACCAATCTGGCTTTCTCCCAGGTCACTCTACAGCCTACCAACTTATGGACATGTACCACCATATATGCCAAGCTTTCGATGCCAAACAGTTTACGTGTATAGTTTTTAATGATATTTCAAAGGCCTTTGATCGTATATGGCATCAGGGCCTCATATTTAAGATAAAACAACACGGCATTCACGGTAAACTCTTATGTTGGTTATCAAATTACCTATCTGGCCGTTTTCAAAGGGTTCGGGTCGGGACATCCACATCTGAAACACATCTGAAACAAAAATGTTGAAAGCCGGGTTGCCACAAGGATCAGTCCTGGGTCCTCTGCTTTTTCTAATTTATATAAATGATATTGCCGAAAACATGTTAAGTATAACGCGTCTTTTCGCAGACGACAGTTCTCTTTCAATGTCCACATCTAGTATAGACGATATGGAAAGTATTTTAAACCACGATTTATGTATTATATCAGACTGGTCGAAACGGTGGCTTGTTCAATTTAATCCAAATAAAACTGAAGTGCTATTTTTATCTCTGACACGCACGGACCGCCGTCCACAGCTACGTTTAAATGACGTTCAGCTTACTTTTGTAGAAAACCATAAACATTTGGGAATAATATTGAGTTCAGATGGTAAATGGCATGAACACATTAATAGTATAATAGCTTCTGCGTCAAAAGGTTTAGGCCTAATGCGACTTTTAAAATTCAAATTGAATCGTAAAACACTTAATCAGATTTACCTTTCATACATGCGTCCCATCTTAGAATACGCATCTATTGTGTGGGATGGGTGTTCTGTCTATGATCGAGAAAAGTTTGAAAAACTCCAATATGAGGCCGCACGGATTGTTATTGGATTAACAAGATCAGTATCAATATAAAAATTATTATCTGAAATCGGATGGCTCTCATTATCCGACAGACGTAAATCACAAAAACTTGCCATTGTTTATAAAGTCAATAACGGCATAATGCCTCCTTATGTTACTAACCTTTTCCCTCCATTTGTCCAGGAAAATAACCCTTATAACCTAAGAAACAATAACAATTATGAGACAATGGCATCTATTACTCTGTGGAATAACTTACCAATCGAAATTAGAAACTCCGAATCTCTTGCTATCTTTAAACGCAAACTTAAAAGCTTAATATATGTTAGCCCTACATTTCCTAGTTTCTTTTTACATGGTCCGCGACCACTTGCCGTTATACACGCGAGAATTCGTAATGCATGTAGCAATCTTAATAACGATCTTTATACAAATCATTTACGACCATCACCAAGTTGCGAATGCGGACATGTAATAGAAGATGCAGAACATTTTATGTTTAATTGTAAAAGATTTCACATACAACGACTTACTCTATTCCAATCCACTCGACGTTTTCATCCGCTAAGTGCAAACACTTTGCTTTTCGGTCAAGAACAACTTTCAGATGAAGAAAATACATTAATGTTTAATGCTTTCCAAAAATAGATAAGCGAAACCAAGCGCTTTACAAACGAGCACATTTTACCAAGTTCTTGCAAAGGGTGCATACTCCTCTGACTCACTGTACCGAATGTCTATAATCTCGCTTTCTGTTATCACTACATTGCTTCTTCCTATCTCTTATTTGACAACAGCTAATGGAACTGATCTCAGGTATATTCAAGTATATGGTAATTGTTAAACCAACAATGTGTATATATACTATGTAACTACTAGCTTAGCCATGTACATTTTAGTAATATATTGTATTGGGAAGGGCCGTAACTAATGTTGTTAGAACTTGTGGCCCAACCCGTTTGCATATTATATGGCAATGAAATATGTTTAAATCAACTATATTATATCTACAGACGTGATCTAAAATCGCGTACAAAAAATTATAACCATAAACAATAATAAATATATGCTTCCGAGTGCTTCGTCAACTGTTTCAGTTGATGTGTTAATAAGCATATTCTGCCTTTAAAAACGAACTAGTTGATTTACACGCAATCGACGTTATGTACAGCGCTAGCTGCACACAAAAAAATCGAAGGTCGTATATAACCTTACATGAGTTGAAACAAAACAACATACAAACAAACAAACAAGATTTTCTCTAGCAGTTCAAGCTACGAGGGTCATTCAAAAAGTTCTGCCACTAACGCGTTTTAACAATTACGTGCTCATTGTAAGTGTTGGTGTTTGATACCAAATGAACGAGATTTTCAATACCATTCCATTGATGGTAAAATGAATGCTGTATCTTTTGTGTGACGAAAGTTATGGAACATTTAATACACATCACTTATACACACTGAGGCATTTTCGTCCTGAGTTTTTTTCAGGTTTGTTAACTGTTACCTTTTTAAATGCCTGTTTTTCTTTAAGTACTTGTCGAAGACCTTTGAAATTTCTCGTACATTACCAGTTATATCTGTGCATAACAAGATTCAGATTTTAAGCATGGTAGATGAAAAGACATTGTCTTAGAAATTAACATTTTAATCTAACGTGTAAAATTAATTTAATGATAAATGGACATTAAATGGAAGGGCAATCTTCTGAAATAGCGTTTGTGGATGATCGATATTTTCTCTAAACATTGTACAAAATTCTACAATAATGTGATGAATATGAAATTTAAACACTGAAGGACTATGATTTGTAAACATATATGAAAAAATATTAATACTATGAGAATAATTACGACATTTAAAAGATATTATAACGTTTCCGTAAACAAAATTAAGAAAATCAGTGTTATTTTTGCTAAAATTAAGGGATATGCATTCACTCATATCTGGTTTAAGCAAGACCTTTCCGAATTCGCGACAATCATTTTCAGGGATTATGGGTGAATAACAAGAAAATTTAAAAGCATAGACTTATTCAAATAATTTTTACAACGTTTTGTAACAAGGACTTTTCAGAGATGCCAGTATCCAAAAGGTGTGGTAGGGGGAGGTAATTCAGGGGTATTAATAACCGGATATTTTTCATTTTTGTCGTGGAATTTAAGACAGCGAACCCAGTAGTACTATAAATACATTACTTTATCTCAGTGTAATATCCAGTTCAAAGGATATATGCCTAGTGACAGAAATTTTTGAAGCACCCTCGTATTATACAACAAGCAACGTCAAAATACCCTCAATTAACGAGCATGGTCAGATTTACGCCAGTCATAATTGTCTATAATTAACACATTATTGTCATACATGCAATCATAATTGTCTATAATAAACATATTATTTATAATACTCGGTAAAACATTAAATGAACCAGAGTTGATATTATAATTGGTGTTAAATAATGGAATAGGCATCGTAATCTTATAATTCATATAACATTGGTAAAATACATTTTTGTTACTTTTAAGGCCGAAAAAGTTAATAAACTTGAGAATAAACTGACTGAGAAATAATATCGTAAATGACCTAGTGGTCAGTGTAAAACTAATGCAAATGTATAAATCAAACATATGCATGAAATGCGTACATCACTAGATACAGGACTTTGTTCACAATCTTCAATTATTATTTCTGGACAATTTCTTTTTTCACGGAGCATAGTTTGGTTTAAAGAAACTAGCCCGCCAAATAACGGCAAAGCTGCTTACTCTACAAAACCGTCTATCAAAACTATATCAAGGTGTTCAGATCATATATTAATACATATGTGTCGATTAAAAGTATAGGATTTTTCAGGGGTTCTTGAAATACCCACGTTTAATAATATTTTATTGCAGATATTTTACAGTACCACAATATTCATAGAAACATATGCAAATGGATTGAACTACAAGTTATTTCACCATTAGTTACAGTTCTCTCAATGATTCAATACCCATGATTCAATATGCGTAAAATGAATTATGAGTTGGTAACTCATTCAATGAACCAGTTTTGGGGTTTGGCCTGGCTGGTTAAAGGTGTTTATACTATGTCTATAGAGTTTGAATTCTCAAAATATGTAAGTTATTTTCTTACATATCGGATAAGGCTATCGGGGATAGAAAGTCTTTTCTTGTATACCGGACGAGGCTATCCGTCATTTTACCGTGGCTAGATATTTCCAGCTCACCCTAGGGTCGAGATAAAATTCACGCGCACCAACATCCGGTATGCAGGAAAACATGTAAAACGTTAGTGCAGGAAAACATATGGCATGATACTACACCACCCCACGTAGCCATATGACATGATACTACGTTCTTTATTTTGAACATCGATATAGTGTGCCGGATCGTTTATCCTATATATAGTGTGCCGGATCGTTTATCCTATATATAGTGTGCCGGATCGTTTATCCTATATATAGTGTGCCGGATCGTTTATCCTATATATAGTGTGCCGGATCGTTTATCCTATATATAGTGTGCCGGATCGTTTATCCTATATATAGTGTGCCTGATCGTTTATCCTATATATAGTGTGTCTGATCGTTTATCCTGTATATAGTGTGCCTGATCGTTTATCCTATATATAGTGTACCTGGTGTAGTGGGGTGGTGTGGTATCATGCCATATGGCTACGTGGGGTGGCGTAGTATCATGTCATATGGCTACGTGGGGTGGTGTAGTATCATGTCATATGGCTACGTGGAGTGGTGTAGTATCATGTCATATGGCTACGTGGGGTGGTGTAATATTATGTCATATGGCTACGTGGGGTGGTGTGATATCATGCCATATGGCTACGTGGGGTGGTGTAGTATTCTATGTGGGGTGGTGTAGTATCATGTCATATGGCTCCGTGGGGTGGCGTAGTATCATGGCATATGCTACATGGGGTGGTGTAGTATCATACGTCGTAGATGCCCAGTGTGGCAGCACTATGCAGCTGTTACACCTATCCACGCAGTCGCAGTATGACATGATACTACACAACCCCACACAGTCGCAGTATGACATGATACTACACCAACCCATCTAGCCATATGACATGATACTACACCACCCCACGCAGTCGCAGTATGACATGATACTACACCATCCCACCTAGCCATATGACATGATACTACACCACCCCACCTAGCCATACGACATGATACTACACCACCCCACGCAGTCGCAGTATAATTTTACATGCTGAGCTGTTTCAAGCAAGGGAGCCACAAGTATAACTAAGTAAGTATTTGATAAGACTGCCGGGCATTGAACCCACGACATACCGTATGCAAGACGGACTCTTTACCCTTAAACCATATACAAGTCATGACTTGAAAATGATATAAGGAATACTATTGTTGTTATTTGACTTAAAACAATGTTCCAGTTAATAGTAACTATTAACTATCATTGAAAATAGATAGGACCATATATTTATATTTTACAACAGACTTAACTAAAACATATAGGCGGTGGATTAGTCATTATTTTGATTCTTTTAATTTTGCAGTTTTTCGCGTTCTTTATTTTGAACATCGATATAGTGTGCCGGATCGGTTATCCTATATATAGTGTGCCTGATCGTTTATCCTATATATAGTGTGCCTGATCGTTTATCCTATATATAGTGTGCCTGATGTAGTAGGGTGGTGTGGTATCATGCCATATTGCTACGTGGGGTGGCGTAGTATCATGTCATACGGCTACGTTGGGTGGTGTAGTATCATGTCATATGGCTAGGTGGGGTGGTGTAGTATCATGTCATATGGCTACGTGGGGTGGTGTAATATCATGTCATATGGCTACGTGGGGTTGTGTAGTATTCTACATCGGGTGGTGTAGTATCATGTCATATAGCTACGTGGGGTGGCGTAGTATCATGGCATATGGCTACATGGGGTGGTGTAGTATCATACGTCGTAGATGTCCAGTGTGGCAGCACTATGCAGCTGTTACACCACTCCACGCAGTCGCAGTATGACATGATACTACACCACCCCACGCAGTCGCAATATGACATGATACTACACTACCCCACCAAGCCATATGACATGATACTACACCACCCCACGCAGTCGCAGTATAATTTTACATGCTGAGCTGTTTCAAGCAAGGGAGCCACAAGTATCACTAAGTATTTGATATGACTATGCCGGGCAATGAACCCACGACATTTTGTATGCAAGACGGACTCTTTACCCTTAAACAATCTACAAGCCATGACTTGAAAATGATATAGTGTGCCGGATCGTTTAGTGCCTGATCGTTTATCCTATATATAGTGTGTCTTATCGTGTATCCTGTATATAGTGTGCCTGATCGTGTATCCTGTATGTAGTGTACCTGATCGTTTATCCTTATGTAGTGTACCTGATCGTTTATGATCGTTTATCCTATAAATAGTGTGCCTGATCATTTATTATGTATGCCTGGTCGTTTATCCTATATATAGTGTACCTGATCGTTTATCCTGTATATAGTATGCCTGATCGTTTATCCTATATATTATATGCCTGATCGTTTATCCTATAAATAGTGTGCCTGATCATTTATCCTATATATATATAGTGTGCCTGATCGTTTATTCTGTATATAGTGTGCCTGATCGTTTATTCTATATATAGTGTGCCTGATCGTGTATACTATATATAGTGTGCCTGATTATAGTGTGCCTGATCTTTTATCCTGTATATAGTGTGCCTGATCGATTATCCTACATATAGTGTGCCTGAGTGGCTCAAACATATAAATAATGTCCAGGTCCTGTATTCATAAATCAACTTAAGTAGAAAATATGAATTTAGTCAAACTTATTTTTATATATTTTTAAATAGGATTTTAATCTCTCAGGCATTACGTTGTCCGAGTATTAACTTTCATACCCCTTCTCCAGAAAGCGAAAACGGGGTTGGCTTGGGTATGAAATAAAACTTTAATTTCGGCTGAAGAAATGTGCATATTGTAAAGTTAAAACTTTTAATAGGTCATTTTAAACAGGTAATCATATTTTTTTTCAGTAAAAAAAGTTTTTAAACCTGTTTTATTGTCGAAATATCCGTCATAAAATCCTGCTTTAAACTTTCCCATCGCTTAATGGAATTAAGGCGGGACCACGTAATGGATACTACAAATCATCTGTTTTAAGATAAAAACTTAGCTGTAGGCTCTAGTTATCCATAATCTTATGAACGATATTAAGAAAACGTCTTAAATCAATACACAAAGCTCTATAAAAAAAAAGATAAAATTTGACTTTAGATATTGCTAAGAAGTTTTATGAATACAGACCCTGGTAAATCAACCTTGATAATAGATTCTTACAGGTACAACCATTCCGTTATATGAAAATACGTTTTAAAGTCATGGTCAGTATGCGTGTTGCATATTTAAATCACTGAGATGTACAGTATTATAATAGGAGTGAAAAAACAGTTGAACAAAGCAGATGAAAGGCGGTTTAGTAATTCATATTATTAAAGGTCCGTTACATTACCATGGTTACCTGCGATTTAAAAAGTTACAAACGGTAAATTATACAACGGATTTCCGTTGAACATTTGTGTGCAATAGACGCTGTCAAGATGAAGTCCATTACGTGGTCCGAGTATTAACTTTCATACCTCATCCAACCCCTTTTCTAAGAACCGAAAACGGGGCTGGCTGGGATGTAAAATAAAACCTTAATTTCGACTTGAAAGGTTTTCATATTGTAAAATTAAAACATTTAATAGGTAATTTTAAACGGCTTATAGCATTTTCTCAGTAAAAAATGTCTTAAACGTGTTTTATTGTCGAAATATCCGTTATACAGTCCTGTTAGCATACGCTATGGAATTAAGGCGGGACCACGTAATGCATATCTACTTTATTTTCTTGATAAAGTCCTTAGACCGAAATATTGAAAAACTGAGACTATTTTATATATACATGTATATGTTAAATTATAAAAAAGCACGCTAAGTATAATAAAAAATAATGTTTATGTACATGCATTTATAAATATATAGATACAACTGTTTAACGTGTTTTAATATCTGCATACTGTTCCATTTAATTCTGATGAATACTGATTATCACTGTCTTCGTCTCAGTTTCTCTATTGTGTTACCGGTGTCAATACATATTATAGCTGTACAGATGTGGTTGTAGTTTTGACATTCTAGACAATAATAATCGATCTTGATTGATGAAACTTTCTGGAAAATTCGCGTAAAAATGTCATGAACTAAGACATTTTATTTACGTATGTGATAACCGACTTAATGGTTTAATGTATAACGTGCATCATTGCGTTTGGACGCTGTGGTTTCTATAGGACCCTATATCTCATTTTTAAAGTGCCCTAAAAGTATCTTTCCATTGGCATATTTAACTTAATCAAGGACCATAACTCCGGTGTTACTAATCTGATAAAGATGGATTGGCTGTGTCTCTACATTTATTTCCTTTAATAACTCTCAATTTAAAAGCAGTTTTGAAAGATATAAATTCCCAATTAATTTCGTATTCATCAATCCGAAAAGCCAATCGTTGGTAAATATTTAAAAGGATCATAATGCTCATATCTACTTGTACGTATAAGCAGAATCTTAAAACGAGGTCACAGCATTACACAATCAATACTGTAAAACTAAAACTAAAACTAAAACTAATACTTATATTTTATTTGTACAACACATGTGAAAGCATTCTGCTAAAATACATAATATATTTAGCTGAGCAACCTGACTTTTCAATACGAACTGCACGAAGAATGTGTTGTTACCTTTAGTGCAGGTCAAACATCGTGTTACTTTTAGTGCAGCATTTGTTACCTTTAGTTTTTTGTTACCTTTAGTATAGCTTGTTACCTTTAGTTCCAAAAGTGTTACCTTTAGTTCCAAATGTGTTACCGTTAGTGCGGCTTCATACCTTACCTTTAGCGTTTGCAACAAAATACTTAGTTTATTGATGATTTTTTTTCACTTGTTAACAGTTCTATGAAATTCATCATGTTTGGCTGTAGGTAAACATATTTTAGGAATAACGGACATAATAAAACAAAATGAAACTCATTCCCACGAGCATTACATTGACTGCGTGTTCTATCAACTGTTGGGAGTATTCCGCCATCTTCTGACCTCTATTGGTAACTGGTGATTTATTGTTAAAAGTACTATAAGCTTCTGCTTGGATATAAAGCCTTTGTTAAAAAGAGTTTTCAAATATGTCTAGATGTTTGTATCCGAAGTACGGCTTCGTTCAGAGTGCCAATTGTTTATGAAAATAGCTTTATCCCTTTCGCCGCCAAATTTCAAATGTCGTCTGCTAAACTTTGAATTCAAACATTCTGGTAATATTATATATATAAACTGTTATGGAAAACATTCTTACTCTGAGTGGCGAACATTGTAAACCCTGATCAGTCTGCACTTAGTGTTAATGTTGCTCTAGGCCTACACTGGTCGTAAAATCAATGTTTTAGAGTGTGGCAGCGAAACGGTTAAGTATATTAATGTTCGATAAATGCGGTTACTTACGAGCACAGAACAGAACAATCTTTTATTATGTACAATCTCAGGCAACATGAGTTACAAAATGAGAGAATTATTATGCATACAACAAATTATACAATTACTAATTCTGAATTAAAAAGGATCACACAAACCCCACTTGATATGGTGGGAAAAGTAAGGGGGATAACAGTTGCGTGGAAAAACATTGCAGCTTCAAATGTGAAGCATGTAAATATATATATTTATATACTTATTGTTTAACAGTTTGTAATATAATTCGGACAAAGACACATAGATTGATTCGTATTTTGGTTGACGAATGCGTTAGAAGCTTCTTAAATTTTATAACATTTGCGTGACGGTAAAAATACCGTGGAATGTACTTTTTACGCAAAGGGTCCAAATGAGGGCATTTTAAGAGATAGTGAAATTCGTCGCCAATATCAGAGTCACACAGAGTACAGCGCCTTAAGTTGTACGGGATATTCGTAAACCTACCAGTTTCGACAGGATATCTATGGTTAGATGTTCGGAATTTGAATACATTAATATAGTAGTTTCTCGATAACTTTAGATATGGTTCAAATGAGAGGTCGTCTTTGAATAGGTTATAAGAACGCCCTTTGGATGAAGTTTGTATGTCTGCCCTCCATGATTGTGTAAATTGGTCGATTAAAGTTTTTTTTAATGGATCGATGGACATATTTGATTTGCGATAAATGGCGATTAGTCCAAATATCGGAATTTCCTGTGTTGTTAAGTATATTTTGAATGTATTTTAGCCACTTGTATTCGTAATTAGCTGTGTTAACCATTGATTCATAACATAAGTAACTATGTTTTGTTTATTTACCTAAGATGAATTTATTCCAAAAGTTTATCATTCTCGTTTATATAGTGACTGCGATTGGATGTCTGCCTAATTCCGCATATAGCATGTAAGAAGGGGGTGCTTTTTTTACTGTTTGTAATTCTTTTTAAAAATCAGTACGAATGTCAATCGGTTCTCAGTAAGTGTCAAACATTGTCCTGTGTTTGTATCGCTCATTTAAACGATCGAATCATCAGCTGATGTCAAATGGAAGTTAACACGTGTATTGTATTCATGTATGTACAAGTGCTTAAGTATATAGTACAACGAGATTAGTATAATAAAATAGACACAAATGCTGTTAAATTGTTTGAAGTTGCATACGCGGTATGATATTGTAACCGATTACAGACTTTAATCATTAACGTTAATACCTTTCTTAATCGATTTCGCCTTATATTCAGTCATGTCTTAAATTCCCTATCAATAATATCTGCAAAACAGAGATATATTTCTCGTGGTCTATACTCTGTACCTTTAATACCTATCTGATTATAAGGAATCTTATTTTTATATCATCATAGGTTCATGTCCATATTTTACCTGTTCATTAATTATCGTATACTATATCATATGAACTTGGCGAAACATTTATTAGCGCATGATACGATTCACGTAGCACGAAACTTGAATAAACAGTAAAGACTGTGACACTACGTCACCAGGGCATTAATAAATAACAAGTCCAAACTCTTAAATACACGCTTTAATAAGCTTTAAAGCTACCCCATGTTAATGTCTGATCGTATAGTGGTATATTAATTCTAGAAGACTCTACTGTCTAACAAATCACTAACCAAATCTCTAACACATCTTCTACTCTCGCTAAACATCCCAGTATATACCTGCACACGCGTGCAATCATCTTATTGGATTTCAATAAGCTAATACAATATCTGTTATTTGAGAGGATCATCCCAAATTGTATAATATTGGTCATTTACTATTAAATGCGAGATACTTCTACCACGTGTCATTAAATTCCACCCATATTTAATTTGAAATGTTATAATGAAATTAGAGCAGTTGTAATAAAGTTTTTAGACTAAAATGTAATATTAAATGTTTGTGCCATTAGTCACTGAATAACATATAAATAAATCCAGTTACACATAGAAGAAAAAAATCTGTTCAAATCCACGGTAAATGTAAATGCTACGGCACAAAAGTTAGTCACAAGCGTCTATGTATATGGCCACGTCACTGTCATCGTTGTCCCGATTTCGTCATGGATTATTCAGTAGGGCTCCACCAAACGTTACACCATCGGCCCTCAGAAGAACGTGTTCCATGGCATCGTCCCATAGTGTGTTTATCGCTCCATTTTAGATAATCGCAAGTCCCTTTAAAATTGTATGCAGAGTTCATTAATCTGTCCAGGTTAATATACTCCGAAGGATATCAGCAGGTAAATTCCCTGCCCACCTGTTGTTGATAACGTGGTACCGCATTTCCAATTACCTATATGTAAAAGATAAGTGTTCCCAGTACTCCAGTAACTCCAATAATTGAATACAGTTATGGGTTTAATGATCTCCAAAACGCTTCCTTTTTGTCCAATTAATTTCCGATAGTTCATATTTACCCACATCGGTTCAAATAATTGAATACTGCAAACGTTTGTTATGTATGGGGTAGCATACCGTTAGTCTAAATTACGCATGTGCTATTTAGCAACAAATCTAGATTCAGCTTTTGAATCTAGTCGGTATATGTATATGTCACTGCTGTCACCAGTGTGTATATCACCAGTGTATAAAGTGTATAGATTAGTATACAATGTTCACAATTACATAAATGTATATATATCTCTAGTCTCTAGTATTACACATGTGTCCACAGTTCTACATATATCCGGATATTTACATAGATACCGCGTCAACTTGATCTAAATTCGGGTAGATCATACGGTATATTCCGTCATTGGCTTATCACGTGATGTAAGGGATGCTGGCCCCTTTTCAGCAAAACATGCTGACCGGGAGTCTGAGCCGGTCTTCTCTGAGAGTTTACTGTATACTCAAACACAACTTTTGGCAGAACAGAGTTTTTAGACATTTACCCCGTTTACAACAAATCACCGAATAATTACACTTGCAGAACAGAGTTTTAGACATTTACCCCGTTTACAACAAATCACCGAATAATTACACTTTTGATCAGAGCTATTAAGGCAATTGTCTCAAATGAAAATCCCCAATTTTGAAAGGTTGAGTTTTCCTATACAGCGTTGCATTGAAATGACTGTATTGCTATTTGTAAGTATAAGAGGAAGGGTTCACTGTTCAATCTGCTTTAATTTTGCATGACGTATTAGTACTTACTCAAATAGTATTACTCTCAGCTTTTTCTGAACCATACAGAAATATGATTCTTAACTTAAAATTAAAACAGCACATATGTTTGAAGCCTAAAGTAACCCACTAATCGTTTTGATAGCTGCTACTATCTTATTTGTTTTCTCACTTTTTGTCTGTCTGGAGGATTTTTTCCGTGAGAAACGCTTCTTGCGTGAGATAACAAATATATCATTTTCGTTTTTACCTGGATTGAAATTAATTGCACCTATAGATTTTTTATTCTCAGAATATTCTTCTGAACTAATTGATATGTTATCGGAATCTGACTCCGTCATTTTGGAATATCAGTTTCTAGTAATGGAGGTTTGATCTTTTGCAAGCTTCTGGTTTGACAAGTAACACAACTGGAAACATAATTTAGCAGTTCTTTAAACATGTTTGGCATATAATACTTCTGTTTATTTGTGTCATACGTCTTGTCAACTCCCATATGACCATTGGAGTCATGATATTGTTGAATAGCCTCTGGTCTTAAGTGACTTGGGAGCTAGAGACGTAATATATGATTATAATCGGCGTTTGAGATATAGTACAATCTATCATCGTGTTTAAGTTTGTCATTTCGAAGTCCCGCCTTAATTTCTACTAAAACTTCATCTTTTTCCTGTTCAGTTACCATGCTTATGCCAGGTTCGTGAGTAGGTTTTTGCAAATGATCTTCAAGATTAACAGTGCACTTAACAAACCTCCTTGGCTCAAACCTGTTTGAATTCAGTGCATTAACTTAACATGTGTTATCATTGATGTCAGAGTCATATCACTCGGCATCCTCGGGTACAGCATCTAAGGGTAAACGAGATAACATGTCTGCGACACTGTTGGTCACGCCTGGGATGAACTGCAACTTGCAGTCATATCCAGAGATACTGAGGGCCCAGATTTGATTTTTTTATTTTGCATAGGGGAATCTATCAGATATTTCAATGGAAGGTGATCTGACCTAATTATGAAGGTTGCCCCATGTAAAAAGTGATCTAACTTCAGCAAGGCGTAATGAATCGCAAAAGCTTCTTTCTCTATAGTAGACCAACGACATTGGGTATCACTCAACTTGTGGGACAAAAAGTGAATTTTTTTTTTCAATTTTTATACCAGGAACAGTCCCAGTTTGTTCATCAACTGGCTGTGTCAAGCATGCTCCTATGCAATTGTAACTTGCATCCGTATAAAGGATATAAGGTTTGTCTGGGTCAGGGTAACCTAACATAGGTAATATTGCTAAACTGTTCTTCAAACTTTCAAAGGCCTCCTGACTGTTAGAGTCCCATTTAAATTTAGCAAATTTTCTTATGAGAATTATGATTGGTTGTGCTATTTCCGAAAACTTCGGAATAAATCGACGATAAAACTGCACATACCAATAAAGCTGCGTACCTCTTTTACACAGGTCGGCACAGGTAATGCTCTAATGACTTTCACTTTCTTTGGATTAGGTTTTATTCCTTCGCTATTGATAGCAAAGCCTAAATACTCAGTCTCAGCTTTTAGGAAGTTACATTTCTTTAACTTCAATTTTAAACGATGTTGCCTTAACCGTTAAAATACTTTTTCAATGTGTACCAAATGTTCTTTAAGTGTAGAACTGAATATCAAGATGTCATCAAGATAAGCTGTTGTCAAACTGTCTAACCCAGCAAGAACATGTCACATGAGTTTTTGAAATATGGCTGGTGCAGTGGTTAACCAAAAAGGCATCACATTGAACTGAAATAGACCTCTGTGACAAGCAAAAGCTGCCTTTTCAATATCATCTTCGTTCATGGCTACTTGCCAATAACCTGACTTGAGGTCTAATGATGAGAAATAGTTTGCTTTCCCTGAAAGGGCCCATAAATCGTCTATTAATGGCAAAGGATACGCGTTCGATTTTGTAATTTTATTTAAGGTCCAAAAATCTACACAAAACCGCTTAGACCCATCTTTTTTTTTATCTACAATGACCACGGGAAAACTCCAAGGAGATTTTGATCTGGAAATAGTATTTGCTTCTAACATTTCTTCTATTGCCTGATCAACTATTTTCCGGTTGTTTAGTGGTGTTCTATAAGGTCTTAATTTAATTGGTTTTTGGTCGCCTGTGTCAATTTTCATTTTGACTGTTTCAGTGTAACTTAAATCAGTATCTTTCTGTGCAAACATATCAGCATTATGTTTTAGTATTTTAATTAATTCTGCCTTAAATTCGGGGCGAGCATCAACGCTTTCAAATTCTCTTAGATCCTTAAGATCACCATTTTGATCTTTAGTTACACTAGAAATTTGTTGATTCTGAATTAATTCTATTTTTACAACCGCACATCCCTTCCTTAAGGTAAATGGGTTTTTTTGTGGTGTTTGTTACCACAATAGGTACAATTTTATCTCTTTTTACTTTTGAAACTGAATTTACAACTAATGAAAATGAGATATAGGTTCCTATAGAAACCACAGCGTCCGAAAGCAATGGCATCGTAGGTCCGCACTGTACTGCAAAAAAAGACTTGATAAAAAACAATGAAAGAGACAAAAAACAACAGAAAGGGTGGTGGAGACGGGGTTACCGACTTGGAACGGTCAGTAGGCAATAAGGTCTACTGGTTAGCTTGAATCGATTTTATATGCGCACAATCCTCGCTATTATTCTGTCTTCAGTGCCCAAATAGACAAGACAGTGTAAACAAAACTACATTCCATCAAAAGGAATTCTCTAACAATAAAGTCCACATCCAGAGAAACTAACTAAAGAAGCACATACAAAATAATAAATATCTCAGGATGTATCCAGAATCGTACTGAACAACCATAGTCGATGCAGCTAAAGAGAAAACCAATCTAAGGTACGACCAGAAAACCCGAGGGACGAAAGCTCATGCACCCACCTCCCTTTGTTGGAGTTTCAGTAGGTACAATCATAGAGTCCCAAGAGGTAGTCCAGTCATCGCACAAGAAGTGAAAAGTGAAGCATAATGGCTGACTGTAGAGGGGTCAATCACTAAACATGCAGTGCGCTGTAAAACCAAAGGGTTATATCCTTTTCTGACGAACTTTTAGATTAAATTTGTAAAGCGGTCAGCAAACCCGTCAGACCCCTATAACTTTCGAAGATTATAGACCACATCTCCATAAAATGGGGGTGTGATATGCCTAGTCGCAGAAGTGTTTTAAGGTTGGTGAAGTACTTTTCCAGCATGCCCTCGTTGCGGCGGTAGAATTTAGAGAAAGATCTACGTATGCTGTGATAACGAAAACCCTGCTGAAGAAGTTTATTATTATTCTCCTATTCATGCCCCTGACCACGTAAAAGTAATGACTCATTTTGACACCCCTATCTCAAAAATGTGTCTGTGCTCCCATCGCAAGAAAGTGGTCCACCAGTAACAGACTGTAAAAAAGCTTAGCAAGTTGTATCTTATTTGGTTTTAGTTTTGTCATAAACGTCTCGATAAATTAATGACACGTCACTTCCGGTGTCAATTAACGCACTAAGTTTTTGTTTCTGGATTCTTAACAAACAATAATTTGGGTCTGATTAATGCAATATTAAATGCGCGTTTGCTTCTATTTCTCCTCCCACCGGCTTCTACATGCGAGGAGCGAAATCTTTTGACTGACCCGTAGCCTGTCTACGTTGCTGTCCGTTCGACCACTTTGTCTCATTTCGACATTCACTGGCAAAGTGACCTATTTCTTGGCACTGACAGCACACTAACCGTGTACGGTCGATCTGCCTACGACGGGGTTTATTTTCAGTAAAAGCACGAACTTCCCGTTTTTTCTTTCGATACTCGTCCACTACATGACCACTCTTATGACAATAAGAACATTTTTGCCTCCTTAAATGGTCCACTTCCATGGGCCGTACATGTGTCGGTTCATCATTCTGATAATGATGACCTGTCCTTAACTGAAACCTCTTTCTAAGGTTCTGTTCTGCTGTTGCAGTAACAATTGCATCTTGCAACGTGTTTGGGTTGGTTCGCATGACCCGAAGTTTCATTCCATCGTCATGGAGACCATCGATAAAATATCCTATCAATTGCCTATCCCTAACCTCTTCGGCCTGACCTGCAAATGCGTCATCACCTAAGGCAATAAGACGTTCGACATACACCTGAATTGTCTCATTACGTTTTTGAAGGACTTTGCGTAATAACAAAAGAGCATGTTGTGGGTCAACAACTTCAGCAAAACGAGCTTGAAGTTCTGCTTTAACGTTTGCCCATGTGTGGGTAGGGTTTGCATCTATATACCTTTTCAAGAAATCACTAACGGGACCCTTACTCGCCTGATAAGCAACCAATGTAATACTGTCATTTGCCATGCCAACTAACAAAGAGTGTTTCTCAATGCTTTATATCCAGTCCTTAAATAATTTGCTTTCCCCCTCAAATGGCGTAATGACTTTGGCTACACCCTGAGCCCCCAAGGTTATTGTTAACCCAGAAAGCTGATCACCCATTACCCTAAACATATTTGCAAACTCAGCCTGTTCATCCATATTTTTAGAGTAATACAGTAAAGCTACTCACGGTTGTCGAATATGCCTCCAGTTCTTCTGGCGCGTAATGCTCAATTGTCACCAACCGTCAACAAAGTTCATTTTTGATCGAATAGTGTTCATAAACATGGTCAGAAGATTCCCACAACACCAAGTTCGAAGTGTTAATTATGTCGAATTAACACATAATCCTGATAACGATAGCACCAAAAGAAGTCCTGTGATACTATGTCACCAGGGCATTAATAAATAATAAGTTCAGACTATTAAATAGACGCTTTAATAAGCTTTAAAGCTACCTCATTTTAATGTCTGGTCGTATAGTGGTATATTAATTCTAGCAGACTCTATTGTCTATCAAATCTCTAACCAAATCTCCACAAATCTTAACCGATTCTACTCTCGCTAAACACCCTAGTATATACCTGCACGCACGTGCAATCATCTTATTGGATTTCTA
The DNA here is from genome assembly GCA_037043455.1 of Cyrtodaria siliqua. Classification (NCBI taxonomy): domain Eukaryota; kingdom Metazoa; phylum Mollusca; class Bivalvia; order Adapedonta; family Hiatellidae; genus Cyrtodaria; species Cyrtodaria siliqua. The sequence continues at coordinate 127,420 of JAWPHD010004684.1, forward strand.
CACATTTATTCAGTTGGCCGTAACAAAGTATCCCCGTCTACGATATACCTGAGTAAGCTAATATAATATCTGCTTTTTGAGAGGATCATCCCAAATTGTAGAATATTGGTCATTTACTCTGAAATGCGCGATACTTCTACCACTTGTTATTAAACTATTATTATTACTTATTAAAGAGTCTTGTAGTGTTACAAAAACAGGTTTAAGCAAACGCAAAATCAACTGTCAGTTCTTGATACGATGTAGCATTTCATCACTTTTAAAACGTATCATTATAGGCAAATATCTTAAGTTACAGTTATTTATGAAATTGTCCTTACTCACATGTGTTTCTTATACCATGTCATTCTGATACCATGTTGAAGGTTTTGTGCTCATCGACAATTTGGCCCATTGTATTAGGGTTTTCTTAAACTTTCCCCATGATCTATTATTATTTAAAGAATTCAACTGAACACAGCTTACTTTTATTTCTGATACTGTCGCTTCTTATCTTGAATTACAAATCTCTATTGAAAATATTTCAAATAATTAGTAAAAGCCATGACAACAGAGATGATTTTAATTGTAATATTGTTAATTAGTCCCCATTAAGATGGAGATTTTCCCCGACCTTATGAGGTCTATGTTTCTCAACTTATTTGTTTTTCTAGAGCTTGCAGTCGTGTTGAGGACTTTAAAATTTTAGTTGCATAACTAACGATCTACTCCAACACGGCTACCGTTACCATAAACTTCGAAAAGCATTTGTAAATTGGTATTATCGTAACCTTGATATATTTTAAAATATAAAAGTTATTTAAGAACTATTTTGCGACAAGGACCATCACAAACTGACTATGTTGATGTGATTTACAAACCAAACTTCGTAAGATCCTTGGTCATAACCACTTTCAAACAATCTTTATTAAATTTGTTAAAAGATGTATCAAAAGAGGTTATGACCCTATAATTTTGCAGCTCACTAGATTGTAGTGATTGATCCATTTACCGTTTGCCCTATGATTTCCTCTTCGATTGTGCGATGACCGGACAGACTGTGGACCCTATGATGACGTCTACCGTAATTATAAGATGCAACATCTCTCACGCCTCCTAGTACCAGCTTAAGCGATATTCTACTTTAAAGCAACACAGAAGAGTATTAATGATTCCAAAGGACCAGTAAATAATAACACCACTGATTTGTAGTCGGGGCGACTGTTTTTTCGGCCGCCACACAGCACTAAACAAACGCTAGTGTGAATGTCAATACATACTTGGAAGCAACAAACACTAACAAGAGAAACTGTGCATGTCCCAGAGTGAAAACATTGTTTTTTTGCTAGAAGTTGATACTGAACAAATCTAAATACAGTATCTCTCTACTCATGTTCCACAGACAGCAAGAACAATGATTTAAGTGCCGCGTCTAACAGAATTTGAGTATTTTCTATTATAAATGCTTTCATATGTTTTACGACGTATTAAAATCCCGCGAGTGTCTCAACTTTACATATTTATATGACATAGAGCAACAAATAAAACATGATATAGAATGATATATAACGCTAGTTCAGCGCTTCATTAATACTATGAACTTTATATAATAGTCAATATCTCTTTGTATCTGTCGAAATTGCTTTTTTGTTTGATTGTTTTTTGACAATATTAAAATGTTTCTTATGAGCTTCAAACTCGTTGAGGAAGCAACAACATATTTTACGATATACATTATATATTTTACGACTATTTTATTTAGCGACTATTCTGTTGCTGTGATTCTAAATATTCTAGTAAATGCAAACAATGGTGTTTCTTTGCTCAAACAAATGACTTAATCCGGATAGTCTGGTTTTGTTAATATATACTCAGAATATTTAAAAACGCAACCTTTTTGATTTTCGATTATTTTAGTCCACTGTTTCTTTTTTGTTCAAATCAATATTGATTGTATTTTATGTTAGTACACATGTCTATTTGTCCCAAAGGTTAGCATAAGGCGATAAACAGTTGCATAAGATTTGCCCTACTTCATTTAGTTAAGACACAATTTTGCACGAGGATTTCAGTTCCACTCTAGAAACTCAAAAAATACAACGTGTTGTGTTTTCAAATGTACTGAGTATATATGGTGCCTTTGATATTTTGCATAGTAGCATGTTAACTAAGCTATATTTTAGAACATGAACACATTTGACATAGCACCTTTAACGGCGATGTCTCAATGAACTAAGAACGTTTACATCGTCTAAGAATACACATTAATTCTCTCACCAAAGCATAGAATATCGTTTTCAAAAAGTAGGTGCGGGGTAGGTCAGCTTAGATGCGGGGTTGTTTAGCTCAAGATTGGGGTAGTTCAGCTCATAATTTGGGCGGAAGGTATAGCGGTTCTCAACCCCATGACATGTCAACACCTGACATTTAATGTGGCATATATTGATATAACTAATACAATTATTATAAGTATTTTCACCCTTAAGGCCTAAATTAAAATACTGTTTGTTTGCCCTTTACCTACCGACCCGGTATTTTAGCCCCGACCAAAAATTGTATTGCGTTTCCAAAAAAAAATGTTTTTTATTTTTTATTTTCTTCGATGATTGCAACAAGCAATACAAAATGTACAAAGTTGGTACATGTAAAAGCAGTCACCATAACAGTGTTATGTACTGTAAGTAATAGCACACATTAAATAGTAATTACAAACACACAACATACATGGCAGAATAGATAAATGTTAAAATATATCATTTTAAAACACATGCAAGAAAATATAGTTTTATCAAATAAAATAAAATAATGTACCTACCTACCTACCCAGTGATGTTTTGCTGGGTAGGAGAAAGGCAATCAAACAATATTTTAGTTAAGGTCTAAGCGATGTTGCCTTCTTTTTATTTTAATATTTTGACTGCTACCTGTGATACGCAGACTTCTGACAACACTGCATTGGAGGTCACGTCAGTATGACCTTACGATTAGCCAATCAGACTTCAGCCTACAAAATTGCTCGGTATAGACTGCATCACTACGCATGTCGCGTTTCTGTAAAATGATGTGGAGCAATTTACGCTTGGTATTGAAGGAGACAATGTCCGTAACTTTTAGCTTATAAAACACAAAATAATTCCGTTGACAAACAAAACACACAAACCATTATTGAATATTTACTGGAAAAAAAAGATTGTTTGACGGAATTCAATAACGGTACAAAATAATTTACCGATTCGTGGAATTTAACCCGCACTAAAATTAAACTCGTAGGTCAACAGTCGGCTTCGTTATTAACTGAGCTAAGCGGGCCAGATGTACAATGATTTAATATTTAGAATATTTAATGTCGTAATAATTTCAGTGGAATATATAGTATAACAAGATGCCCAAGAGGGCCTGTGGACGCTCTACTGGCTAATATGGCTCTTATGACATCAATGAAGCGAGTGACTATCGTCTTAAAGAGGCAAAATATAGCATTTTTAACTATATCAAGAGCAATAGCTCCGTCATTACTGGTCCGATCTGGCTGGTTTTCAAAGTTGGCCAGTAGAGTTAATAAAAATAAAAAAATAAATAAAAAATAAAAATAAAAAAAAGAATTAAAAAAAAACAAAAAACAATATATATAAAAAAAAAAAATCAAAAAAAAAAATTCAAAAAAAATTAAAGAAAAAAAATATGAAAAAAAAAATAATAATAAAAAAAAAAAGAAAATAAAAAAATAAAAAATAAAGAAATTAAAAAGTTTTAAAACAAGCATTGATGTAAAACTGTGACCCCCGGGGCGGGGCCAGATGTGACCCCAGGGTCAGCATTTGAACAAAATTGGTAAAGGACCATAAGCTTATAGCAACAGCAAAATAGTAAACCTCTGGCTCTTGCAGTTCCAGAGAAGAAGATTTTTTAAGTTTTTCCCTATACATGTTTATGTAAAACATGTGACCCTTGGGGCGGGACCAAATGTGACCCCAGGGTCACCATTTGAACAAACTTGGTAAAGGACCATAAGCTTATAATAATTGTAAAATATCAAACCTCTGGCTCTTGGAGTTTGCGAGAAGAAGATTTTTAAAAAAAAAATCCTATATAAGTCTATGTAAAACTGTGACCCTCGGGGCGGGGACAAATTATGTCTATATGAAAAACATGCAAAACCTCAATATACAAAGTTTGGACCTCCGAGGCACGGCCATTTTTGAACCCGGGGACTTTATTTGAACAAACTTGATAGTCTAGGCGTTGGCGATCATTTTAAAAGAAAAACTGTTGAAATCTGTCAAGCGGTTCTGGAGAAGAAGATTTTTTAAGGTATCGACTATATATGGTAATGGCAGCCATCTTGGATGTAGCGCTGACCTAATTTTAACAAATCTAAAAAGCATTTATCTAAGGATCATCCATTTGAAGTTTGGTCAAAATTAGCCAAGCGGTTTCTGACGAGAAGTCGTTTGAAGAATTCCCTATAAATGTCTATGTAAAACATGTGACCCTTGGGGCGGGGCCAAATGTGACCCTAAGGTCACCATTTGAACAAACTTGGTAAAGGACCATAAGCTTATAGTAAATGCAAAATATCAAACCTCTGGCTGTTGTAGTTTCTGAGAAGAAGATTTTTTAAAAAAAAGTCCTATATAAGTCTATGTAAAACTGTGACCCCCGGGGCGGGGACAAATTTGACCCCAGGGTCACCATTTAAATAAACTTAGTAGAGGACCATAAGCTGATGCTACATTTAATACATGAGAGCTCTGTGCCTTGTGGTTTCAGAGAAGAAGATTTTTTAAAGTTGTTTCCTACATGTCTATATGAAAAACATGCAAAACCTCAATATACAAATTTTGGACCCCCGGGGCACGGCCATTTTTGATCCCGGGGACTTTATTTGAATAATCTTGATAGATTAGGCGTTGGCGATCATTTTAAAAGAAAAACTGTTGAAATCTGTCTAACGGTTCTGGAGAAGAAGATGTTTTAAGGTTTCAATTTTATATGGTAATGGCAGCCATCTTGGATGTAGCGCTGACCTAATTTAAACAAATCTAAAAAGCAGTTATCTAAGGATCATCCGTGTGAAGTTTGGTCAAAATTAGCCAAGCGGTTTCTGAGGAGGAGTTGTTTGAAGAAAAGTTAACGGACGACGGATGGACGACGGACGACGGAAGACGGACAACACACCATCCCATAAGCTCTGCTGGCCCATGGCCAGTAGAGCTAAAAAAAACTGACAGTAACACCTGACAGCGCCCATGATTTTCTTTGTATTATTGATGTAAAACATGCCATTTAGTGCATTTCATTGAATTTATCGTTCAATTCACAGCAATAACACACGAACATATAGATTGATGTGTTTTTGGATATAGATCTATGTGTTTTATGTGGATTTTCGTTTGTTCAGTTCACTCGAACGTCATCTGAAGTGCATATGAAACGCGCGATTTTATTGGTGGAATTTAGTTGATCTTCTCATGAATATTGATTAGATGAAATGTCGCTCTGACGTGACCTCCAATGCAGTGATGTCAGATCCTATAGCGGAGAGTATCAAAGCGTAATTAGGATATGATTTTAATGAGATTGGCTTCATAGCCTCTGCTCCCAACTACATTCCATTTTGTTTATTTCTCCCATTTTCTCGTTGTGATGTGCTTTTTTACTGAATGTGTTTGTGATGTGCTTTTTAAATCACCTTTGCGTTGTAATACTTGTTGGAGTGACTGTATTCTGTGTATGCTACTCTTTCTGCTGGACTTGTAACCTTTTCTTTGTTAGAAACTGGCACCATACACAGCTGGCCATGGAATATTGTGTAAATATCTCATTTGACGTTCCATGTTCACCGTGATATGCATACCATCTTCGGGATGGCTCAAATGTTTGTGCTATTGACATTTTAAATATTTAGTTCTGCTCAACCCGGGGCTAGAGGGCGTGAACGGTAACAGCACTTTTCACTACCGTTCATGAATTGTCTCAATCAAACCGTGCACTATATTTTGTACTTGTCGTGTTCGACGATTTCCAGATTTCTCCTTTCATACTTGATTTTTTGGGTTTGTTTTACGGAACGAATTTTCTAAGGATAGTAAACCGGTGCTCAATTAATATAACGTGGATTGCACTTTATTAGGGCTTTCCACCTTTCAATGGAAATACCTCTCATGTTTGTTCTGTTTATTCTACCTTCTGTCTTCTTTTTCTTTTTCTTCTTCTTCTCTTCTTCTTCTTTTGTCATCCATTGTTCATAGAAATGTTTGTCACAGCGCCACAAAATTGTACACAGTTTTAAAGCTCAGTCCGGAATAGTGCACTGCACGTTTTCTTAAAATTATGTATTTTCTCTTCTGACCGTTTCTGTTGCAGTTTTATTGATAAAAGTATAAAGGCTATCATTTAAGTGAGAAATGGGCATTGTGATGTCATGACGTCGTCCAATATAGCTGCAAATGGCGTCAAATGAAATATATTTTAATCGCTATATCTCCTGCATTTATGATCGAATTTAAAAAAAATGATATATTCACGTGTTAACATCATGATAAAAATATTCTTATCGCTGGATCTCACGAATTGATGTTCGGATAGGAATGAAATGTTAATAGATTGTCAAGTTTAGGATGTAGTTGTGCAAGAACATAATATGCCGTCATGATGTCATCATAAAGATGACCGCTAGTGACGTCATAAGTTATCGAGAATTATTCATTTTCCCTACTGACTGTTTTTGTTTCATTGTAATTGATAAAATCATTGATAATGTTATAAAGGCGATCATTTAAGTGAGAACTGACATTTGTGACATGACGTCATCCAAACAAAAACCGTTTGATCAGGTCCTGTTCTTATTCTTCTTCTTCTACTTCTCCGTAGCACTTTTCACAGTAATCTTTGTCACAGCGGGTCAAACGTTTACACAGTGGTAGATCTCAGTCTGGAATAGTGCACTGAATATTTTGGTTTCATTCTAAAAATTCTTATTATTATTCCACCATACACTTTCATAGCAATATGTGTCACAACGTGTTTTAGTTTCAACATTTCATATATCTTAGTCTATAAAAGTGAAAGCTAAATTTTGAAGTAATGACGCAATCCAAGATGGCCGTCCCTGGCGTTTACAGGAAAATATTGTTATCACTGTATCTCATGCATTTATTATCGGATTTGAATGAAACTTTCAAAGAAGTCATTTTTGTGTGTTGATTGATGATCGAATTTAACAAACATTTCAATTTTTTTGAAGCTCAAGACCAAGGTGTGTAATAACATCGTACCGGCCCATGACGCGTCATCCAAGATGGCCGCCAGTGGCATTAACCAGACATACTGTTATCACTATATCTCATTAAATTATTATCGGAATTGAATGAAACTTTCAAAGATTGTAGAGTTCATGATGTACTTGTGCAAGAACATAATACGACGTCATGACATCGTCAAATTTTACGTCGACTAAAAATGATTTCTGTTCTAATAGTATGTTTAAATCAGTTTTGTTAATAAAACAATCAGTTAACTATGATGTAATCGCTTTATCTCCTGCAATTATGGTCGAATTAAAATTAAATGTTCGCATGTTGTAGAGTTCATGACCTAGATGTGCAGTAACATCAAATGTGGTCATGACGTCGTCCATGTTGGCTGCCAGTGACGTCATGTTGAAAACATTGTTATCACTCATACATTTATGAAAATATCAAAGATTGTAATGTTCTGGTTGTAGTTTTGCAAGAACACATTGTAACATCATGACGTCATCAAAAGGATGGCGCCAGTGACGTCATATTCATTTTCCCTTCTGACCGTTTCTCTTGCAATTTTATAGATAAAACAATATGTGCCATTGCCTTTGTCAGCACTAACCTTTGTGATGTCATGACGTCATCCAATGTGGAAAGTCCGTTTGATCAGGCGCTGATCAAGATCTTGTTACTACTTTAGGTTCAGTTGTATTTATATAATTAGTATGTGTATATTTACATAATTAGTGCGAGTATATTTACATAATTAGTGCGTGTATATTTACATTATTAGTGCGTGTATATTTACATAATTAGTGCGTGTATATTTACATAATTAGTGCGTGTATATTTACATAATTAGTACGTGTATATTTACATAATTAGTGCGCGTATATTTACATAATTAGTGCATGTATATTTACATTAATAGTGCGTGTATATTTACATAATTGGTGCGTGTATATTTACATAATTAGTGCGTGTATATTTACATTATTGGTGCGTGTATATTTACATAATTGGTGCGAGTATATTTACATTATTAGTGCGTGTATATTTACATAATTGGTGCGTGTATATTTACATAATTGGTGCGTGTATATTTACATAATTAGTGTAACCAATCATAATATTGTTTTATAGTTGTTATTTTATAATTATGTTCAATATGTGTTATACAATCAAGAATATTGAAGCCCGTCTTTTAAAATTATGTGCATAGTGTTGTTTACATATTTGCATATTTATGCTTATATATCTTCATGAGTTTATAAAATGCTTAAAAACATGATACGTAAATATACAGTAAATGTACAGATAACAATCAAGCTGCAATTTTCAATGTTCCGCAAAACAAAATCATGTTTTCAAAAGTATCAAGGAATCCAGCTAGAGCAGACGAAACATCATTTCGGAAAAAAAAGAAGCAATTTTATCACATTTGTTTCAAAGATGGACGACCAATAGTACTTAATGCTATATTTCCTGTTCGACTTTTTATATTTCGTTGTATACCATTTTTAAATTCATTTGTAGATATCCTATGGATCTTCCTCTCCGATCCTATCGGACAGAGTTAGATTTCCCCGTTTCTTCCGATTGGCAGGACCCGACCAGAAAATCAACCCGTCTATAATAGCAATGATGAAGGATTTTAACTGGAAGAAAGTGGCCACCATCAACGAGGCTAATGAGTTCTTTTCAGTGGTATGTAGACACGAGACATTTGCAATTTCCGTATTACTAAGGATTTGGGTATATCTGGATAAGGATTTGTGTAGATTTTAGTGGATTTGGTATGTAGACACGATTCATTTGAGATGTGGATAAGAATTGTTGTGGATTTGTTAAGGATGTATGTAAATGTATACAGACTTGAATGGATTTGGGAAAATGTGTTAGATTTTGTTTAGTTGTGCCACCGCACGTGAAATGCCATCTTATTAACAATACGTGGTCATTGAAAAGCATGAACACTTTGCATAACAATATACGGCTTATTGATTTAACAAAATTACATTGTTTTCGTTAAATATCGTTACGAACTATTGTCTAAGATATGGCTATGGTGCAGTTGGTTAGTTCGTCGTCTATTTATAGGTTATTAGATTTGTATTAGGATATATGCACGAGTTCTTTTGCGTATTAATATTGAGCGACTTTAAGCCTCAGTCACATTGCCTTTACGATCGTTTGCGATTGCCCAAATCGCAGAGTGAAAAAGTCGCGGCGAGGTCGGAGGCAATCGCAAACTCGTTGCAGTCACACTACGAGGTTCATTACGATCCATCGCATGACCAAAATCGGACAGCAATCGTGCGACGGTCGCAAAGATCCGTGACCTGTAGTGTGGTATATAAATTCATCTTCTCATATGTGATTTGAGCATTGCCAGATATAAAATTATAACTAAATCCAACTAAATATTGTGACACTATAATCCCCGCAGCTGGTAGCAAAGATATCTCAGAGGTGGCGCTACTTTAAAATCTTTCACACGAAAAGTCGTGGACATGCACCATCTATCGTAAGACCGATCACAAGGATGTGCAACTGGTAGTGCAACTGTACTCAGCTGCACAGGTGCCCAAAAATATTGAGATCATCTGCGATCACTTGCCAAAGCCTGCGAGATGTCGTGCATATAGGTGTACGACGTCTTGCAACCATTTGCGATCACTTCGATCGCAACAAGGTTTTTGTGCATGTTCAAAAACCTTGCTGCGACCGATTTTGGTTGTACGAGTATCTGCGATCGCCTGCGACTGCATACGGCTTACCGCACGATTTTCTGCGATCTCTTGCGATTTTCTTCATTTTCTTGATCGCAAGAAGTCGTAAGGCCAATGTGACAAGCCCTTTAGGAGCGCAATATTTATGCGCAAAAGAACGAGTGCATATGTCCCAATATAAATCTAATAACCTTTTTATTGCATACGCAATTTTAAATTAGGGAGAATAAAATAGGTTGTAACATTTAATTTTCACCAAAAACATTTATTTGAAACAAACATAATGTCATTACATAATGGGAATGTTCATTAATAAGGTCAATAAGGGCGAATATTGACGTTTCCTTTACATTGAAAGCAAACGGAGCTTGTAATGCGTATGCAATAAACGTGTATGCAGACCCGAATCTTCAGGATTCTAACCCCCTGCATATTATGTTAACATATTTAAAAAAATATATAGGAAACTACGACGGAATAAATCTAATTTGTTCCTATCATTCTGCATGTGAGTAAGCAGCTAGATAATGCCTTTTAATCTTAAACAAATACGAAATACCAACACTAAACAAGTAGACATTTTTTTCAAATTTGCTATATTAACACATTGTTGATTATTTAGTAGACCAACGGCTAAACAAGAAAGCAAAGTTTATTATTTAAACACACAAAGGGGAGTAAATATAAATAAGCTATCTGATTGAATACTTTCAACTAAGTTGCTTTCTTGAATGTATTAATGTCAACATAAATTTAACATTACAACATTTCATGAGCATTTTTATACACGACCCGATTTATTATATTTTGCTCATTTATTATATTTTGCTCCGCTTGCAAATAATTAAACAGAATTTGGATTTTTTCCTCTTTATTTACCTTAATTCAAAATATATAATATTGATGCAATATAACCAACACTTAATAAAATGCAAATAATATGCTTAACTGTTCAGATAGTTATTAATAACGTTTTGCAAATATTTAATATGATCTACTTTTAAAATATACATTAAAAGTAATTTAAGAACTGTTCGTTGACAAGGACTGTCATAAGCTGACTTATATGGTGACGAGATTTACAAACTTCGTAAGATCATTGATCATGATCACTTTCATACAGTCTTTATTTCACGTATTAACAAGTGTATTAAATAGATGTTATGAGTCTATTAATTTGCAAAGCACTGCATGTTTAGTGGTTGGCCCATTTACGGTTCATCGCTATGCTTTTATCTTTGATTGTGCGATGATATGACAGATTGTGGACTGTATGGTAACGTCTACATAAATCCTGAAAAGACGTTTGATGTTTGTATTTAATCTTGTCTTGTTGTACCCTAAATGGTTTATTCTCTTTTCACTGACTACTTGCTTTGTGGCTTTCTAGGCTTTCGTGTTTTGTTTTGTGTTTCATATTGTTATATATACACGATCATATTGCCTATTATAGATGAATGGCCACACTTTTGTAGTATTATCAACTAACAAATTTAACCCTTAAACAGCATATGAACATTTCTTGATAGCCTCAGAGAGAAACATATATTGAAAACTGCTACTAAGTTGTATGTAAAAATAAGCATTATTTGCATGACGTAGATACTACTTTTACCACAGCGTGACTGCATGGGAAAATGAGGTAAATCTGTATTGTGTATCTGCACAACTATTGCCATATAATTGATAAATACATTTACCTGTGGCTTAATTTACAAGTTCAAAGTTTTCTACGTTATCAAATAAAAATCTTATTCCAAACTTTTCACAGATAAATATGTATTGGTGTGTATTGATTTCGATTTAAATAAACATAAAACTGTTCATGAAACAAATATGGCCGGAGAACTATAATACTGCCTAGTTTGTGAAAGAATATAGCATGGCGGGTGTTTCTCTATTGACAGTGTCACGTGTTATTGGAATGACAATATGGAAGCGAGAGATTTGGTGCACCATAGAACCTGGTTTATCATCCAGCGGCCGTCACTGACCGTCCAAGGCGATGCCCATATGTTCCATTACGTAGTCCGAGTATTAACTTTCATACCCCATCCGAATCCTTAATCCTTCTCAAGAAGCGAAAACTGGGTTGGCTGTGGTATGAAATTAAACCTTAATTTCGGCTTTAAAAGTTCGCATATTGTAAAATTAAAACATTAATAGGTAAACGGGTTATCTTTTTTTTTTTAATAAAACATGTTTTTAAACATGTGTTATTGTCGAAATATTCGTTATAAAATCCTGCTATTATAAGCTTTCCCAACGCTTAATGGAATTAATGGGACCATGTATATGTTTATAGTGCGGCATACGCTGCTTTTCCCTTATACGTTTTTTATGCGTGTTTTTGCTTGACTTTTGAAAATAAAAACACTGTCGTGTGTTCTTTTAAAATAATTGATTCATTAGTTTGCAATAAGCTTGACTTTTTAATATAGCGTTATGTTTTGAATGATGAGGTACACCTAATTGATTCTGTTATATGACGAGCCTGAACATTAATGATAATTACACGTTTTCGTGACAGTATTCTACGTCGTGACATTAGTCAGGTTGTCCAATTACCGGTTTTGAAACATTTAACACACTGTAGATTGGATCCAACCAGAATAATATAGTTCTAAATTAATGTAATGACTAAATAGCAATTATTTGTAGTTATTCTCACCAATGGAGCTCGTTAAAATTTCTGCTCAGAAAACTAAATATAGATATAAAATTCGAACAGGAAAAGTAGCATTCGAGGACGACAGTCAACCACATACACACACAGAAACAAGGAACAACTATGTAAAACGAATGAATAAAAGGCAAAATAAGACATCACAAACACACAAGGGTTGACAATAGGGCTACCGACATGGAACGGTCAGTGGCGAAAAAGGCCGCTGGGGTTTAGGTGCACCAAACCTCACACTTACCCTACTTACCCTACTTCATCCCAATAAAACGGGACAGTGTAAATAAAGAAATCCCCGTCATGAACTATTCTTTTACCAACAAGGCTGCATTAATAGGCAATGTAAGTAAAACACAAAGATGCTCGTGTATATATCAATATGAAAAACAATAGCCTAGAAAGCCACAAACAAGGTACTCAATTACTTGGCAGAAGCCAGAGCAACAAGAGAACAAACCATTGAGGGCACGACAAGACAAGATTGCAGACAAACATTAAACGTCACCGTCCTTTTTGGGCTGCAGGTAGACGTCATCATAGGGTCCACAGCCTGTCTGGTCATCGCACAATTAAAGAGGAAAGCATAGTGGCGAACTGTTAATGGGTCCATCACCAAGCATGCAGTGCGCGCAAAATGATAGGGTCATAACCCCAATTGATAAACCTTTTAACAAGTTTAACAAAGATAGTATGAAAGTGATCATGACCATTGATTATTTTTTTCATATTTCTTACATTACTTTTAAATGCTAGTCAAGTTGTATTATTCTAACAAGTTGTTAAACAGATTCTTGAATCAGAGGTACATTTATTATTTGAAAAAGACGTTGTAAATTGACTAATATTTTACCAAATATGTATATCAAAAAACACGTTGTTGTATTTACAGGTCATTGATGACTTTGTTCGAAGTGTCGAAAACACGGAAGTTACAATTATATCACAAGAAATATTTGAAAACGACCCCATGACCAGAGTCGAAAACTTAAAGGTAACAGATTTTTACAAAGTTAAGTTGTATGGTTTATTAACGTATTTGTGTTTAAATACTAATACACATACATATACAATTAAAACAAAGCAGATACAATGTAAACACTATAACACTATAACAACTGATCAAAAAGCGGAGATATTCATCACCTTCAGTGATAGTTCTAATTTCATGATCATAATAGTATAAGTTTCGGCCTATACCGAAATAACATATAATTTGTAAACTTGCTAAAGGTTGAACAGTCATTATTATGTATATTATAACCATGAAACATACAGGTATAAATGCCATTAAGGTCAAACAACTGGCTAGACAAGTGACTTACAACAATTGTGTCACTTTGCGTTTGTAAGCTTGGAATCATGATAAATAACAATATGGCGACTATAATAATATGCTATATTGCCTGATACATAAGTTTATCTATCCCGCCGACAACAGCCAAATTGTACAACATATGCACATTGTTTCTAAACCTGCTGACGACGAGGTACATGTATAACTTACATACTTGGAGAATATACAGGCACGATATAAACGCATTTAACCAGACAGTTCAAAACCCAAAATTGGAGCTTCTTTACCAACTCGTAATTCATTTTACGAATATTCAATCACGGTTATTTTAAGAAATCATGAATAAACCTTTATTTGCACATATACATTATTATATGATTTGAACTCATACGCCGCCGGCCATGGAATGGTGTGAAAATACCGCTTTGAAGGTTCCATGTTCATCGTGATATTCATACCGTCTTCGGGATGTCTCAAATTTATGTACTATTGGCATTTTAAATATTGAGTTCTGCTCAACCGGCGAGAGGAGTTGAACAGTAGCAAGCAATTTTCATTACCGTTCATGTCTCAATCTAACCGAGATTGCAATATTTGTTTGGTAGTTATCGTGTTCGACGATTTCCAAATTTCTCCATTCAAACTTGTTTATATATCACAGTTTGGTTTCTTACTTGAATTTCGAATATGTGGTTTCTGTAACGTAATTGTCTTAGAAAGTTGCTTATCTAAGTATGTTTACAAATGACAGGTTAATAATAATGGTCCATTCTTGCAATAGTAAACATGGTCATTATGTAGACACGAATATGCACGAGAGAGTTAAAGTATGACGGGGATTAATACATGTGCCATCTAGGGATGTAGAAGTTACTATTTTTATGTTGTTTACGACAATTACTAATTTGGTTTGCAGAAGTATAATAGGTGGGATGCTGTATACATGGCGGATATTAATATGGTTGCAAATGTAGGGACGGCATAATGTGGTCTTGTGGTTACAAGACACGACGTGATAGTCAGTATTATTAAAGTGAATACATTCTGCACAATGGAATAATGTTTTTATAGCTTATGTTCGCGATTACTGGATACTTCAGATTGACAAGATTAATTCCTCATGTGGGAGGTATAGTTATGAATCAGCTTCTCCTTTCCTATATAAAAGCTGTCATCTGAATGCTTTGAAAGAGATCTTTAACCAAGCTCGGTTGGAAAGAAGCTAGGTGAGAAGTAGAGTCTTCAACACAGCAATGTAGTTCTGAGCGCAGGTACGCGGCAAGAGGGTCTTAACCCAGCGTATACGTGAGGAATTTGAACCAGGCACGGAAGAGGAGTTGTTAAACGTACGATACTCGGTGGGAAGTTCTTTCTCACACATTGATAGAATTTACAATATGGTAAATTAAAGTACACGTAAAATCTACTGAGTGTTTGTGTTATTTCGTTACATTTCACTATTCCAGTATTTAAAGGTTCT
Organism: Cyrtodaria siliqua; assembly: GCA_037043455.1. NCBI lineage: Eukaryota > Metazoa > Mollusca > Bivalvia > Adapedonta > Hiatellidae > Cyrtodaria > Cyrtodaria siliqua. The sequence continues at coordinate 142,832 of JAWPHD010004684.1, forward strand.
GAGTATTGTTTAATCATGTTGCATGCTTTTTAATTTTGTCTTTTAACTGTTACCGGTGATACGCAGGCTTCATAACCTCTGCTCCCATCCATCTAAATTCCATTGTCTCCCATTGTTTTCTCGTTAAGGACAACGCGTTTTGTTAGAAACTGGGACCATACGCCGCTGGTCATGGAAAGGTGTGACGCATTGAAGGTTCCATGTCTTATGCATACCATCTTTGGGATGGCTCAAATATATGTACTATTGGCATTTAAAATATTGAGTTTTGCTCAACCCGGGGCTAGAGGGCGTGTACGGTAGCAAGCACTTTTCACTACCGTTCATTAACAGTCTCAATCAAGCCGAGACTGCAATATGTTTTGTATTTATCGTGTTCGACGATTTTCAATTATTTTCTTTAATACTTTTATTTGAAATTTGTTTTGATGTTATTTGGCTGGTTAGTTTCTTAAATGTAATTGTCTTGATGACTGCGTTCCGTGGACGCTTCACTTCCTGCGCGACTTTTGAATCCGCTTTTATCTTAACTTATTTTGTTATAAAATTCAAACGAAATTGCATTGTTTGTTTTATCTGTTTTATTAGCTGAGAAAGTGTTTGGCTTTAAAGCATATTTTATTTATTTCCAAAATATTGTACTATACAGATGTTACATACAATAATAAATGGATTGGAACGAAAGCAAAATCCTAATAGAGATTAATATAATGTTTTACGGATAATTTGAATGTTGGCCTTTCAGGTCAAATCGACTGTCAGTTTTATACATTGATACACAAGAAAAGGGGTTATTTACAAATGGCATAAAATATTAATATTGCACTATTAGACATTTGTGTGCATGTTAACAAGGTTAGGTTTTTATTTTTAATTTCATTTCGCAGTTTTGTTTACACTGTCTTGTCTATTTGGGCGCTGAAGACAGGATAATAGCGAGGATTGTGCGCATATAAAATCGATTCAAGCTAACCAGTAGGCCTTATTGCCTACTGACAGTTCCAAGTTGGTAACCCTGTCTTCACCACCCTTTCTGTTGTTTTTTTGTCTCTTTCATTGTAGTTTCTAGTCCTTGTTTGCAGTACAGTGCGGACCTACGATGCCATTGCGTTCGGACGCTGTGGTTTCCACAGGACCCTATATATTATTTTTAATGTAATGAATGTATTTTAGCTGAAGGTTTGAATGCCGAGATCAAATAAAGTGTAAATTGTATAAAGTTACCTAACATTTACCTGAGTTTGATAGAGTGTTACTCAGTTGGATTTTTGTTATAGTTATTGTATAATGATATAGTAAAATAAATACTGATAAAGGTAAACTCTATTTTCTATTAGGTTGTACTTACGAACACCTGATAAATAGTGTTATTGACGTTTAGGTGGTTTGCGTTAAAAGGATTGTCATTACGTGGTCTAAGCATTAAAGGTGAATGGCCACCCTCACTGTAGTATTATCATTTAACACATTTAAATCTTAAACATCATATGAACATTTCTTGATAGTCCCGGAGAGAAACATATAATTAAAACCCACATATAAGTAATTAGTATTATTTGCATGACGTAGATACTACTTTTACAACTGCGTGACTGCATGGGGAAATGAGGTAAATCTGAATTGTATAGCTGCGTAACTATTGCCAAATAATTGATAAATATAATTACCTGCGTATTAATTTACCTGTTACCTGTTCAAAGTTTTCTACGTCATAAAATAAAATCTTATTTTCGATTTTCACAGATATTGCAATGTGTGACTTCTGAATATCTATCGTTGTGTATTGATTTCGATTGTAATAAACATACATTCACACTAGCGTTCACACTAATACATTCACACTAAAACATTCACACTAGCGTTCGTTTAGTGCAGTGTGGCGGCTGTAAAAAGTCTCCCCGTGCTACGAATTAGTAGTGTTATTTTTTACTGGTCCTTTAGGACCAGCGAGCCCAATTTAGGTGGCTTTGAAGTAAAATACCGCTTAAGCCGGTGCTAGGGGGCATGAGAAGTGTTGCTTCTTTCATTACTTCTCATGAACAGACTCAATAAAACCAAGTCTTTATTCTCTTAATTGTGTTTGTTGCTCTCAAAGGATCACCTTTATCAGTATTTATAAACATGTTCATGAAACAAAACTTGACTGGAGATCTTTTATACCCCATCCAACCCCTTCTCCAAGAAGCGAAAACGGCGTTGGTTGGGGTATGAAATAAAACCTTAATTTCGGCTTTAAAATTTTGCATACTGTAGAATAAAACATTTAATAGATCATTTTAAACAGGTTATCGCATTTTTTTCAATAAAAATGTTTTTAAAATGTTTTATTGTCGAAATATCCATTATAAAATCCTACTTATATAAACTTTCCCATCTCTTAATGGAATTAAGACGGGACCACGTAATGTTTATAAAGTAAATTTAAGTAGTGGCACTATGTATATCGCTGTTTGTACTGTCAAACATATTACATTTTTGAAATTTATATAAACTGAAAATGCTACTGAGATTAGAAATCTAGCAATATATGTATACAAGCTTTTGAAAAAACGATACGTGATGCTTAGAGTGTAAGTTTAAACTATGTTATGTAACCCTGTCATCACCACCCTTTCTGTTGTTTTTGTCTCTTTCATTGTAGTTTCAAGTCATTGTTTGCAGTACAGTGCGGACCTACGATGCCATTGCGTTCGGACGCTGTGGCTTCTATAGGACCCTATATATCATTATGTCTTGAATAATCCTACATTTATCGAGTGTTGAAAAGGACTACTATTGTATAACCGTCTTTATGTATATAGACTGGTGGTGGATGTGCAATCATCCCTCGACATTTAGTTTGCCAGTTACTCCATCTCCTCCTGGCACACGTGGGTGTAGCATTTTTTCTTTTTCAAAGTATCAAATCTAAAACAAAATAACACGATTTTAACCTTTCAGTTATACATAATGTCATTTGTTATTATAACTCTATATCTGATTAGACTGCTAATTATATAGATCGTGATACATACTATTGTATGCCGTATAACCATGCCACAATGGTATCATCAATGTAAATATATTGATGCTATGGCTCTAGTTGGAGTTACTGCATAATAAATATACTTCTTCTATTATTAAAAGCGTAATTGTCTCGATGTATGATATGCTATATAGAAGGATCTTGAATACCATGTTGCTACATGTTATGCTCCATAATTAACCAGAATGTAACATTCAAAGTGAGATTAAATAAGTTGAACTGAATTGAATTTATAGTCGAGCTAACAGTTAAGGTCATAAGGAGACTTTCCAGCTTCCACTGGTGGATGAAGACCCCAGGTGCCGAGACGAAGTAATTAATCAATCTGACATTATACTTGTTCACCAATATTGATATTCGTCAAAAAAGGAAACAAAGCGAAAAGCCAGAAGGAATGTTAAATTTGAGACATCATAAATAGTCAATCTGAAATGATATAGTAGTCCACTGTTATTGATATGTTATTGATATGCGTCAGTCAGTATAAGATGAAAAAAATTACAGAAACCCATATGGGATCGCTGTAAGCATTTTAATCAGAGGTATATAAGGTTGTTATTGCATCAAACGGAAATAAAAGAAATCATAAAATGAGAAGAGGGTTATCATGTCCGTAGGTATCCTGTAACATATCACATTCTTAAGTATAATTATTATGTATAATCTGTTGACCTCTACATAATTAACTTAGAGGGATATTTTCTGTCCAGGCAAAAGACGAAACATATCTATGAGTTACAAACATTTTAAATATATGGCAAATGTATAAATAACTTAGCTAACTGTTTGATTAACCCTTCAGCAACACTAGTTCTTCACTTAGCCAAATATTTAAATTTAGATATCTATATTGTAGGGACACTGACTTATGTGTTATGCCCTTGTTTTGCAAGTTGTATATTATAAATATAGTGTTCTATTGACGACGTACATCTTTATGTATTACTATAACAGTATTCAAATGGTATTGCTTTTGCTTTAGCCTGAGTTAGGATTGCCCGATTGTTATCCCCACCACAGGAACGTAGGGCTTGGAGAATAACCCACGTAGAACCGTTGTAATTTACAATAATGCAGTAGTCGTAAAATCAAAAGTCTAACATGTTAATAGAAATCACATAGATAAATTATAGTTTAAATTGCTTTGTTTTAGAATCGCGATGCCAGGATCATCGTTACGGCTTGTTATGAAGATAAGGCAAGGAAACTATTATGTGCGGTAAGAAAATATTTTTATAATCTTGAATCCAAGCTTGACCTTTTTCCGAATTTAAATTTAAAAAATTGAGCAAAGTCGATAGAGGCAACGCATATATCCGCACTTCGTTATCATATGCACATACCAGTCAACAAATGTGTCAGATATGATCATATTTCCTTAAGTGGCGTAGAAATAAGGGCCAGTATATAAAATCGGAAAAACTTGTTCTATATTAGTACTAAATCAGTGAAAGGAATGTTATCGCATAACGTCCCTTGTTAGCAGTATCGAAAACACACTTAATATTCTATTGTACGACACACGTGTAATACAACCTGGAACGATTTTGATTGGTTGAGTTAAACCTGTAACACTACGCAAGTTTATTAACTGAAACTATTTTATTTATTACCAATTCACCCAGATCTGAGTCATAAACTTATTATTTGTGACAGCTTATAAAAAATAATGCACGTTATACAAAACATTGTTGTTGGTTTGTTAAAAAGTTGGCGTAAACTGCTATTTTGTAAAGAAGTAAAACACGAACGTTATGTGTGAGACGCGACGTTACGACGTCACATTTTTTATGACGTTTTGGCTCTAAAATGTGTCTGACGTCTTGGCGGTTCTATGTCCATCTGAATTAATTTTTACTAATTTGATTGCAATGTTATATGATAAAAAGGATCTTAAACTCGTTCCCATTCCATATAAGATTATGAAACTCGTTATGAATCACTTTTCATTTTAACTCGCCAAAAGGCTCGTTAAAATTAAAATAATTCATAACTCGTTTCATAAATTTTATATGAAATGGTAACCCGTTTAAGATCCTCTATATATTGCACATATTGAAAACTGTGCCTTTAATGTTACTTTTGTTGAATTTAAACCTTTTGATCTTGGTCTCTAACCCCAGGAGTCTAACCCTGGTTTTGAAACCTGAATATGAAACCTTCCTTGTCATTGTAACCTATGCATGTTTATGATAATGACATATTATTGTGTCATCCATGGCCATTCATTTAAAATTAAAATTAGTACGGATGAGGTAAATAAGATATTGATATTAACGATAAACGTCATATGATGTTTATTATTGTGCTTCTGTCATTCAAGGTTATCTAAATAACACGTTTCTCTTAAAGCTTCTATGATGTTCTATGACGTTCTAAATACAGCCGTTTGGGGTTGATATTTGATCATATTTGATCAATATTAGGTTCAGTACTTACCAGAGTTCAGTATAAAGTTATTTGGACTAAATTAAATGTGAATAATTAGACCAAAAAAGACTTAACAAAAAAATGCATTAAAGCGACACTTGACTTGACAATTCGTATTAAAGGGATACCTGATAACATTATTTCGACTTTATTCTTAAATGGATTTTAAAGAAATACTTGATCTAGTAGTTGATTATATTTTAATAAAAGTGTTTTTGCTGATTTTGCACCAATACAAATACATGTTGACCTCATATTACCATTAGTCTCCTCCCCCGGGGTGGTGGATCATTACACCAACTCACAAAACTCGTTCCATATTTTATGCGCATACAATTACTTATATTATGCAATAAATAAGTATTTAAATTCACGGGTTTAACGTTATTTTGGTGAATTTGACATTTTGACCTTTACTCTGGCTCCCGGAGTCGAATTCTGGATTCGAAACGTTCGTTGTCATCTACACATCCTAAGCAATTACTTTGTCTAAAATAAGCAGCCTCTTTAAAGTAATTAAGGGGGAGTTCAGGCTACGATCAAATCGGACTAACGGACGGACGGACACGACAAAAAATCCTCTCGAAAATCTACAATGCCGTCATGTGTTATCTCTTTGGTTGACCTACTTTCAATGTTCTTTATTTTTATCTATTCGGACTTATCCTGTTGAAACACCAAGCGGACTTTTTGCCACTCACAGATCAAAAGTGGTGAAGTTGGTACAGATTATGGGAAATACGGCTACTGGATAAAACGTGTCTAAGTTTTTTCGGTGTCTTCGGAATATTATGCTTTTTATATTAGAATTCAAACATTTTTTTTTTTGATTTGATTCTTTATTTTCCTCCCAGTTGGAGAGCATACAATATAATTTTACAAATTAGCATTCAAACAATTCAATAATAATATATACATGACAATCAGTAATTTAGGGACAAATATACGCATTAACATAGAAGTACTACTACAACAGACAATGAGAGACATTTTGACATAGAGTAAAGTATAAGAATAAGTTTAAAATATATACATTCATGTTGGAATCTTTTAATATAATTAAACTGATTCCATGACTGTACTCGTATTTTCATGGAACATGTTTGCTTACACTTATAGTTATTGTGCAGGTTATTTTAAAATACTTTTCATATTCAATATGTACAACAGACGTATCGAGTCAAACTACAAAGTGTTACAAATTGTTATGTTTAAAGATAAACTAGTAATCGAGTCTTTATGAAACGAAATAAAAGAGCAGGTATGGAATCACACATAGTTTACTTCATCTTACTTTAACCAGTTTATTAAATACATTCTTGAAAAACAAACATCATAACATCACTCTCCCTTATGGAAACGAAATATAAGGAAGAGTCAATGACATTATATTGTAATGTCACACATGGCTATTAATATGTTATTTTCAAGTTACCGCTCGTCCAACATTCAATATTAAATGGAAAGCATTAATAACAACTTTTAAACAAGTCAGATTGCATTTATCACTATTAAAGTGGTCTCATACCATATAGCATGACAATTATTTGTTCCCGCGGACTAAAGTTTATGAATATGTTAAATACATTTGAACCAACAATGGTAAAAATTGACTGCCACAATTTAACTGAAATACGTTCAGTACGAAAACAGTAAAAAATATAGTGTTCTGAAATAGATGAAACTTGTCTTTCACACCGGGGGCAACTTTTGGTATAAGTGTCACTAAATAATTTACAAAATAAACATATTGCACTTTTGCATTTAGTCGTGTATTTTGGTTGCGCTTTAGAAAATTCCCATAACTCACAAGCATGACTAAGCATTGGTTTTATGCATAAAAAGTCTCTTAAAGAGCAATCATTATTTACTCTAAATGACCATTCATTTTCTGCCATTGTACACACACTGTTTTTCCACGTAAATTTCGAAGGAAACACACCAAAAATTCTGAATTCATTTAAAACATAGAGAAGTGAATACTTCCTTAAATAACGATAGGTTTCTGGTATGTATCCTCTCTGATGCGATGGGTTTTCGATAAAATGTAACAGTCTATAACTAAAGACCTCGCTTACTACATGTGGACATAGTGAACGGCATAATTGTCCTAACAATAGAAGCTTACGAGTGTCAATTTCGCTTTCAATTGATTTAGCACCTATCAAACTAAGACATACATCAGTTCTCGTCTGAGTAGGAATTGATTGCATATATTTTATGCAGAATCGATGCGATCGTTCCAACATTAACATATCACTTTTTTTCATGTCATACCACAGTTCGCAACCATACAGGGCTTTTGGAATTACAACGGACTTGTATATTTTCATTGATGTTATAGCGTGAAGACCATCTTCATGGAGACCAGCATTTATCAAACCTGAAAATGCACCTCTTAATTTACGGCAGGATTCTTTGATACTGCCCTGTATATCCATGTATTTATTACAAATAACTCATTAATGTGTATAATTTATAGTTTCGGCGACAGGTTCATTGCCAATTTTCCATGTTCTATCTTTGTTTTCGAATTCAAACTTTTTATATCTATCTTTATATTAGCAAATATTAGAGTTTATTATTATATCCGCATGTTTCGAAGAAAAAGCGGACATATTGTGGTCGATCTGTGTGTTCGTCTGTGCATCCATCAGTCGGTTTTGCTCGTACCCTGAACTCATTTTTTATTTAAAAAAAGAGGATGTTCATATTTAACGCAGTGGCTGCTAAGGATAATCCAAGTCAAGGCTGAACGGTTAATTTCACCAAAATGAACACCAAACCTCTGATTTTCTTTATTTTTTAAATGAAATGTCCTACATACTATAAGTATTGATATACACATACAATATGGCAAGGATTTTGCTATTCGAAGAACGAATTCTCCTCCCTGTATTTTGCTTTGTTCTAACACAAATTTTAGTTTGTATTTAGCATACAGTACAGATGTGTCTGACTCAATCAAGCTGATATCCAACGGAGAATTTAGCCAGTAAAAAGTCCAATATATAGTTACACCCCTAAGGAATGCGCATGTTTTCCATCAAACAACTTTAAATAAAATGTATTATAGGGCCAATGTTTTGGGGAACTTGACGGATGGGCACTTGAGGGCGCAACTAGACAATGAATATCGAAACAATACATTTGATGAAAGATATCAATACCTACGTGTTGGTGCACAAGTTCTTGTTTTGACAAATAGCTTTAATTTACATATACTTAGAATACATAATTTATAAAATCAAACTATTAATAGTGACCGTCTCTGAATGCATTTTGAATTGAGTTGATGTTGTAAGGGAACATTGTTATGGATGACATGCTAAAGGATTCCGACTGACACCAGCTACATGTTGTCACGTATTACACTTAAAATAAGTCTTATTTACAAACGTAAACTGTCTTCAGGATATCACATGCATATCCCCTACCATTGTTGGTTATTCTCTATGTATCGATATTTTCAAGAACATGGCTTGCTGCAAGTCAATTAGTTTTGGTTCTTACTCAAATGTACACTCGACCTATCTGATAAAAACACGAATCGTGTTCTATACAATCGTGCAGTGTAGCGGAATCTAAGAGTGGGACCGTGCATACTTATTCTACGTTAACATTTCAAGTTATATTCTGAAGTACTGGCTATAGCTCTTTTCAGACCTGGGAGTTATATTTCCTCTGAACTGTTTTAATGATAGCTATGACAGTATGATTGCGGTTTAGTCAAGGAATACATTATACTTATGTAACAAAGCGTTTTTGCATGTTTGTGAATCGTCTATATCAATGTGGAGTGTCGTTGATCTTCCGTGTCTCACGCTGGATTTGTGAGATGTTATTGACTCATGACTGCAAAATAATAAAGACGCATTCACTTAGCGTGGTAACCACATACTATATTTATTAAGTATCATATATTCAATACATTCATTATATCAGTTGATTCATTCAAAACAATCATACCGTATATCATTTGACATAATGGATTAAAATGCTTATTCATGCTGTTTATACATAGTTACTTTAAATTAAAATTATTAAACATAGATATCTTTTTTTTTTCAATATCGCCACATATGTCTTTTAAATATAAACTTCACTTACCTGCAAACTAATACAGACGCATTGTCTTAGCCTTGTAATAATATTCTATAACATTAGTTAGTATGGGTTCTTTATATCGAGCTAATCAGCATCGTATCTACTTGCAAGATAATTGTTAATATTTAATTAGTAAATATTCCCAGACAGTGCACTTTGCATTGTGTATCTATCCACGTTTCTCCGTCTGTTGTCCTTAATTATGTAAGGTAAATATACAAACATTTGATTACGTACTGAACGAGCTTATACGACTTGGGGAAGTAGTAAACTCCATGTCCACCCCGTCATATGCATGCCATCTTCGGGATGGTTAAAATTTTGTACTATTGATTTTATGAATATTGGTTCTGCTGAACCCGGGGCTAGAGGGCGTGAGCGGTAGCTAGCATAATCTCACTACCGCTCATGAACAGTCTCAATCAAACCGAGACTGCAATATTACGTATCTGTCGTGCTCGGCCGTTTCAAAAGGTCCATTATCATACTCGTTTTTCTCTGGTTATATAATGTACCGACTGGCAAGTGGTTTCCATGTCCAAACATATATAATGTACTCAGTGACTTGTACAGTTTAACAGTTATATATTGTACCGACTGACCTAGCTAATATAACATACATTTTAATACATATATACCACATATAAAATACTTGTTTTATAAACTTAATAAAAGTATCTTCATATTACATTTTACTTTACTGCTGTTTTATTTCACTGTGATTTCGCACTAAAATGCCGTAACATTTTATACTAATTATTATTGGAGAAAAGTTGCTGCCGTTTTATTTTACTGTGATTTCGCACTAAAATGCCGTAACATAATAAACTCATGTTTTATACTAATTATTATTGGAGAAAAGTTGCCAAGTCTTACTCAAAAGGATTTAACCATTATACCGGATTTGTTCAATTGAAACACGTGGAGCAATTCTTGTATTGCAATGGTTGTACACAGTCCCCTCAATAGTTTAATTGGCTGTGAGGGCCTTTATGTCTGTGTGTTTATTTATTTGCAGACAATTATTAAATGATTTTCTATATTCTGAAATTTATCACATCATCATCTAAGCAGTAAATAATTTTACTTTAAAAATCTAATTGAATTAAACATGGTCTAAGGTGATAATAATAGAGTACGATAATGCGTTATTTATAATTATTACTCATGTTAAATCAGTTTTTTCACAAATTAAGAACAATAATGGAATTACAAAGACACTAAATACAGACACTTTTCAAGTATTCAAATTAGGATTTGATGATGGCATTTAATTATAATGTTTTAACATGAATTACAAATCACTTTGTGTGTAATGTTTGTATACTAATTGCAAATTTATTATCATAAAATAAAATAAATCACCAAACATAGACTTAAAAGATAATGCCGAAATGTCCACGTATTTAATGTAAATGCTACACTGGATATCACTTTAACAGTTACAATGTTGGAATCGACTAACATAAACTTACAAATAAATATTTGATGTATACAATGTAACTATTTCACAGAAAAATCAAATATCACTTTAACATAAACAAATAATCACAATGTTGGAATCACCTAACAGAAACTTAAACAATACTGGAACCAATCCGACGGCGAGCCATCGCAAATTAACGGGTCAATATGGTAAATAAATATATTGTAACCCCTTTGACCCCGTTTTCAAATCTAGGGGTAGGGTGGTGCGTTTGTGGTGATTGTGTTTTAATACTCATAATACAAATAGTAATATGTAAGCTATTCTGAATGTATGACACTGCGTGTAAATTAATAAATCAAATTTAGAGTGAAAAAAAAACACTCTAGTGTATTGTTAACTCACACGTTGCCATTAGAGAAAAGTAACAAACTTAAATGTTGCGCTATACAGCGTTTACATTAACGTAACCGTTATAAGGCAATTGAACACATATTTGCCAACTAAGACCCACACAAAACACGACTTTTCACCTGTATTTCATAACTTTTCGGAAAATTCATAACTTTTCAGATTTTAGTTGGGGATGTGCGGGGAGGGGGATGATTGTGGGGCTTGCGCAGGGTGCACCCCGCCTGAATCCATCCCTGTGAATTAAATAAACGGGTACCAACTTGACACCGTCAGTTTATATTTTTTTCCAGAAAAAGACTGATATACATCTTTAAATTGAAAAGGTTTTATAGTACAATTGAAATCATGCATACGTACAGTACCATATGTATTTTATTGATTCCGAAAATAAACAGATTGAATATCTATAGCACAACAACACAATCCCGAGTAGTAATTACTGTTGCCATTCAGTTCTTAATATTTATCATGCAGATATGCACTTTTCTGCCAAATAAAGGGGTGACCTAATAAAATTTGCTTTAATAGGCAAGTTGACCAATAGAGCAAATCAATGCGGAATCCCTCGGCGTTTATTGTACGTAACGTTATCTGACGTCATGCAGGTAACGTAGCCTGACATCATAAAACAAACAAAAAACCACAACATGGCGGCATCCTCGATAAGCGTAACATTCCGAGAAATAGGTAATAATAGTAATTCATACAAAAAATGTGGATAATCTACATGATAAATAGAATATTATGTCAGTGCCTTTTATTATCAAGTGTATTAGGCTCGGCACGAAAACGAAGAATGGCTAGGCAGAGCCTCGCCATTATTCGTTTTCTAAGCCTCGCTCCATTAACTTGATAGTAAAAGGCACTGACATAATATTCTCTATATATCGGAGCCTTCCATAATATTTACTATGATGTTTTTGAGAAATCTAGAAAACCTGAACGCTGGCCATTTGGGTATTTAACGATATAGTTGTTGTAATTCTGGCTTGTTTTTTTATAAATTTTAGGGCCACATCAGTTTGTGCCCACGCAGACTTGATAATTTTCTAACGAATACTACTTTTTTTGATTAATCATCATGATAAAATTGGTCGACTTGAGCACGGAGAAAATACTAAAAATAATTTTACATACTGTCTGATTAATATCCAACATATTCAGACGGAAATAATATAAAATAAAATCATCTGGTGGTTTAGGAAAACCAGATACTCAAAATAAAATTTCCGTTACTGGTAACGGAAATTTGATGCATATAAAACGGTCATCTAATGTACTCGCGAACTTAGTTTCAACTGATCAATTTGTCTGTTTTATAAAACATATTATGCACGCATTATTATAATTTGTAGTGTATTCTCAAAAGCTGATGAAATGGAAAAGAATTCTAACCATTTCGTTTCAAGGCGGTAGCCCTATTGTCAATCATTTTGTGTTTGTGGTGTCTTTTTTGACCTTTTATTCATCTTTAAATGTGTTCTTTGTTTCTGTGTGTGTTTGTAGTTGACTGTCGTCCTTGAATGCTTCTTTTCCTGTTCGATTTGTTTATCTATATTTACGTACCAGTTCCTCCTAATACGTTCTTCAAAATATGTTTAGTATATAATGATTATGCCCGCTTTGACCTTGAAACAGAATGGCCGAGTAACACAGACTGTGACGTCATTTAATAATTTAAAGCTATGCTCACTCGATTGTCAGTTTCGATGTATGGTATCGCAAATTCTGGAAGCGAAAATTTATATCCGTTCCAAAAACGAGACCTATATTCTGATTATTAGAACAAATAATATATTTATGCATACGTTTGTGGAATCTTAATACCAACTACCAAATAAAATAATGATATGTTCTCCAATTACGGTAACGGAAATTTGGTCAATTTACTTCTTTAGGTGTTGATTGAAAAACGGCAATCAAAAGATAGAAAAAGTGTCAACATACCCATTTGTTACTGCACTTTATTAAGTTTTTGGTATACATTACTCAAATGTGCATTTATATTTATTATATCGTATTGATGCAAGGGATGTAGAATACTACAATAGTAGTAACGGAAATTTTACCTGAAATAGAAAATTTGGCGACACTTATTTCAGGTACGATTTTATGTGAAATAAAGAATGCACATGTTAAAAAAACATGTTTGTAGCAATTAAATGCATATTGGCTGATTTAAACTCTCCCGATTGGGCTTTATACTTAGTCTGATTTGCTAAAGACTATTAAAACTATGATTTTTAGACGGCGACAGTAACGGAAATTTAAAATTTGATAGTCTGAGGACATTTTTTTTCTGCACATATATAGCATACAACTTAAAGTTATTTTCCCGTGTGTACCACAGCCATAATTTTAAAATAACACACACTGAGCATAATGACTCAATACGGTATTTTGAACTGTTACTTGACGAGGAAATTCCGATGCACACCAAGCTGAACGGAAAATACCATTCAAGTGTCGAAAAGTCACCATTTACTATTTCAAAATAAGGCTTAATATTTCTTTTTAAGATTGAAATTTCTGGCATTTATAGTTGTTCGCTTTGGCGCCAAATAGCACTGATTTGTCTTTCCGATTGTAAAATGAGGCATTGGGAGTTTGCTGCGATGTTCTTGAAACAATGGTGAAGTGTCGATAAAATGGTAGTTCCTCTAACTGTCAGTAAGTGTCTCTGAATATCTAATTGGTCATTATGGTCGTTTTTGTCCCGAAACAGTGTCCATGTGTCATCTCATCTTTACGATTACTATACCAGTGACACTATCTTTCCGTGGACCCAACATCTTAACGATTGCGGTTTTAGAGATACTAACTTATGTTGATCACTATGTTATTTGCATGTTATGTGTCTTAGCGATTGCAGTTTTAGAGATCCTAACTTATGTTGATCACTATGTTCTTTACATGTTATGTGTCTTAGCGATTACAGTTTTAGAGATACAAATTCGATCACTATGGTCACAAAGTATGGCTTATATGTCTTAACGATTTCAGTTTTAGAGATACAATGTTGGACCTGCACTAGTGCTTATGTGTATTTATGATTGCAACTTTAGGCATACAAAGTTGGCCTCTACGGTCCCAAGATAGTGTGGTTCTTTGTACGGTGGTTCAGCAAGGAGTTTTGGCGGAAAAACTTAGAAGTGGAACATGTAGACTGTACTGCAGAACAGATGGACCTTGTTGCGGAGGGTTCGTTCGTGTCCGGGTTCTTCTATCGTAACCCAATATCAGAGAGGGGCATCGCAAATATGACAGGTGGGCATTGTAAAAATGATCATTAATTACAAATTCAATGAATCAAAAAAAACAAATGATTCTCAGGGTGGATATTTCGGTCTTACATTTTGTTGATTTCTGCCGCTTATTGATCGTGGAGAGGTGACCTCCCAGTACAGAGGCAAGTACCACCCGATTAATTTGAATCATTAACGCTGTAAATTTGATTAAATATAAATAAAGTACATATAACCTTTGTCCGTATGGTTTTGATGCATACCACCATATGGCACTGCAGATATAAAACATGTTTTCTGTCCGGCCATTGAGAAATGTATTATTATAAGTGGAACACATTGGTCTGGACTTACAAATTAGTGACTAGGTGCCCGGAGAGGCGTATTGTGAATATGAAATGTTTGTTTCTTGATCATGTACAGATTGAGTTTCATTTATAGAAATTGTATACAAGTAAATAAAATGAGCAAAAAGGTTTCTTGATGGAGTTCAATTATCTACGCTTCTTGTTTTACCATTTAGATTTTGTGATGGCTTTAATTATTCCATACATGTTGGTAGTGTCAAAGTGTGCACTGAATCCAACCAGTTTAAACATAATGGAATACTACATGCATATGGGTTCCTTGTGTCGTGGTTAATCAAACAGATAACCCTGGATAGGTCTGACATATGTATTTCAATTTAAATGCATTTGTAGCAGAAGGCCCTTCAGAAACGTCATGACGCGGTGTGTTACGTAGATCTAGGGTGAGTTAAACACGCGTATATCGGCATAACAAACGCATTCAGAAGTGACTCGGTGAAGCAAATGGAAGTTGTCAATGATAGTTCGTACAAGTCCGTGTACCATTTAAATTGTAGCTTCAGATGTTATTATATGTGCAAGAAAAATTGAAATGACGGAAAACAGCTTACGATATGGCATCCAGCCATTTCAACTATACACCTGTATGCAATGGAACCCCTGTAATTATTTTGAAGTCAAGATAATAATTGCAATTGCATCGACCACACCATGTTTAAACAACTAAGATTATCAATGGAATGGATTTAATTACATAACATATTAAAACAAGACACTACACGTAGTCCCTAGTAGGTCGTCGAACTAGATTCAACGTAATTCAGAAGTTTATTGTAACCTTTTGTAGCGGACGAATTTGATCAGCGATTTTTCAATGACGACATGTACGACTCCTCTTCGGAAAGCTTCAGCTTTGTAGGCGGGCCATGTTATGATCACGTGTGGGCAGCTGCTCTGGCGCTGAATTGTACAGATTCAACACTCAAACAAAATGGTAAAACACGTTTTACTTTAAACAACATCTGATTGGCTTCTTTTATTGGAGATGCAGAGGCAGTAACAATAAACAAGATACGCGAATGACAGCAATTGCAGAAAAGTACTACTACTGATACTTGTAACTAAACTTTGGTTTGTAACATTGAGTTGGTTATAGCTGACTGTTGGTTTGTTTTCTACAATCGTGCTTTGCCGGGGTTTTATCGGGATCAATATCATGTAAACAGTAATTATCGCACCACTATCTCTTGCTTAAAGATTAATGGCCACCCTTTCAACTAGAATTTCCCTAGAATTATCAATAAACAAATTTAACTCTTAAACATCATTTGAACATTTCTTGATAGTCTCGGAGGGAATTATATATTGAAAACCGCTAATAAGTTGTATGTGAAAAATAAGTATTATTTGCATGACGTAGATACTATTTTTACCACTATTTGACTGCACGCGGAAATGAGGTAAATCTGATTTGTATATCTGCACAACTATTGCCAGATAATTGATAACTACATTTACCTGTGGATTAATTTACCTGTTCAAAGTTTTCTACGTCATCAAATAAAATCTTATTGTCGCTTTTCACAAATATTGCAATGTGTGAATTGTAAATATCTATTGTTGTGTATCGATTTCGATATAAATAAACATAAACATGTTCATGAAACAAAACATGGCCGGAGAACTTTAATAAAGCAACGAGCTCTATCATTTAAATAGCTAAAACCGAACAACAGGCCGACAATTTCATGGTGATCACATACATATATTACTATTTGAAACTCTCAATTATTATGTTTTTTTGCGTATTAAAATGATAATTTCCGTCAGTATATGCAATTTAACTACTAATTCACTGTGTCAGGGCGAAATGTAATATTTAAAAAAAACATTATCCGTTACACTGCTTTATCTTTGAACGAATAATTGAGAACTCTTCTTTGATACTTGTTATATTTCTGTTCAGTTATAGTTTATAAAAATGAGGCTCGACCTCAGTTCTTCTTAATACCAGTCTATTTCATTAACAACTGGGCTACTCCAACCTAACAATATATATCCAACACATATCCCACACGTTTAAAGGAAACGACATAAAACTAGGTGTTCAGGATTCGACTAACATTAACGCATATCCCTAGTTGCGTATTAAAATAAATATCTCTGTTTATGAACTTGTGAACGATTATTTACCAGACCAGAGTGACTACAATCATCCAAACTAAACATCACATATTCAAATCGATTGGGTATTAAATGAACCCAAGATTCCAAATGTACTTAAAACATACTACTTTATTTTCTCATTTAAGGACACCTGAAGTCGTTAGACACGTTTACATATATGGACACAGATATAGGTGACATCATATTTAACTGTATGAGACAGGTATCAATGATTGGGGTTTCGGGGAAGATTGCGTTTGAAGACGGGGCTGATCCGAGTAAGAACGTTGCGATAGAGCGGATCCAAGGTAGGGACATGCAATTGTTTCATACGTTATTACGAATTCGTCCCCGAACGGTATCAGATCTTTTCGTTGCGTCCATTGCTTGTACAATGTATTCCTTTGACATATTAACCATGGTATTTTGCCGAATAAATCAGTGGGCTCATGGAATGGAACTACCATTGTTTCGACATGCCTGAGACAAAGTAACGCACACGTCTCACAGGAAGTGTAGCATTCACAGATCATAGACATCCAAAAACATGCATTTAAAATCATATATTATTAGTTATTTGGATTCTTGACAGGGGACATGGGCTCACGTTCCCTGTCTAGAAATTATATTCACCATCGCCGTTTAGCGAGGGGAAATATATTTGCCAGCCAGGGAATGTGAGCCCATGTCCTCTGTCAAGTATCCAAATAACGAATGCGTCATTATTCAAAGTTGTTACTATTTATATTAAAAAACAACTTTAACTGTTGACTGTTTTTTTTGTATGCTACTTTCCCTGTCCGATCTTTTTATATTTCTTTTAAGACGATTTCTTCTTTATTCAGTCAATTTGCCCGTAACGTGCTTCTTTTTCATTATTAACACGTGACGTCGCTAATGTTTACTTCCTAACGTCAACACTCTAAAGGTCGTCAAATTTGGTAAAACATTTTTTATCAAATTTGGCAATTTTTTGTGTAAAAAAAATCGTTTTTCACAATATTGGTGTTTCATTACCTTTACAATGACAAACAACACTACTTATTATTATGTCAGACGTTCACCCACAATGGCAAGCGCAGAAAATCGGTAAGAAAGAAACAGTCGACGATTTCCGCACCGAATCGCCAAAGTTATCTCCGACGTTTTGTTTTTGGAAGGTATGAGGCACCCACAGGGAAATCATTAAAAGTTCACGTCGCGCGACGTAGACATTTACGGCGGACCAATAAAATCCCGAGATTTTTTTTTTGCAGTATAACAGGAGCACTTAATAATGTATATGCTGGGAATTGTGCATGACTGGGTCATTATTCTCATGTACTGTGCACACTACATTGTATAAGAAGACATGGAATTGTTCTTACAAGACAGTAATAAATCTGGACTTACAATAGACGATATAACTTTAATTCTTTTACTTTCGCAGATGATATGGTTTTGTTTGGAAAATCACCGTCTGCGTTACAAGAAAGTTTAAATTTGTTGAAAGAATATTGCGACAAATGGGGATTAGAGGTTAACGTGGAAAAGACAAAAGTTATGGTTTTTAAAAAAAGGGGTAATCTTTTAGTTAATGAGACATGGCTTTATAACGGAAATAATTTAGAAGTTGTTAAACGAAAGTCAAAGGAGATCGAAAGAATACATTTGACATTTTGTAAATACTTGTTAATGGTTAAAACGTCTACTAGTAATTCCGGTATTTATGGAGAACTAGGTAGATACCCATTGTATATTTTAAGGTATATAAAAATAAGAAAGTATTGGAGTAAGGTGGTCGATTCAAAAAACATTTTAATATCAACTTTTTATAAAGATGCTGTGAGAGATTGTGAAAGAGGAATGAAGAATTGGGCCAGCAATGTTAAAACCATTATAACTGACTGTGGCTATAATTATGTTTGGAATGACCCAACTTGTATTGATATGAAATCTTTTCATTTGTTGATTGAACAAAATTTAATAGATTGTTTTGTTCAAAAATGGAACACTGATGTTCAAAATAATCCAGTTTTATGTTTGTATAGACATTTTAAAACCTCATTCTCGTATGAAGTGATTCTAGATATATTGCCGTTGAAATTAAGAACTGCCATGTCGAGGAAAAGATTATCCTCCCACAGACTTAAAATTGAAACTGGCATATATTCACAAATAGGACTGATAGAAATCAAAGATATTGTACATTGTGTAATAGTACAGACTTAGAAGATGAATATCATTTTATTTTAATTTGTCCTTTGTACGAACAATTACATAAACTATATGTTAAAGAATATTATTACAGACATCCAAGTGTGTTTAAATTTATTCAGCTGATGCAATCTTCAAGCCAGCAAGAGCTTTTTAGATTATCTAGGTTTGTTAGGGAAGCATTTATTATTCGCAATACTGCAATGTATAATGAGTAAACAATGTATGTTCATCCTCATTGGACATGACATGTAAACTATTAAAACTTAAAATAGTAACATGAAACTATGTAATAGGAATAGTTAAATCATTATAACAGGGTAAATACGTGATCCAGAGTGAATGTGTGAGACATTTTGGGCGTCAGAGTGAATGAGTGTACAGTATGTATGATTGTGTGTTTGTACTTGTTCATTGTTTAATGTAAAAATTGCATTGACCTGTCACATATTAACAAATGTAATATGTATTTATATGACGAGAAACATTCGTTTAAGTCATAAATAAAGAATATGTTCTGTATAATTTCTTCTCCAATTTAGTGAGATCGATAAGTGGTAAAGTTTTCAGCGTGCCATGTCTTTCCGTTGTCGCCAGAAAACAAATAAGTCCACATGGATGCTTTGCTTTCATAAGCCTATTTAACTTCTTAAATACGCATGCATTAACGCACACTTCTAAACAGATTTGCACTACCAGTGAATTGACTTTAGCACACTCGGATTGCGTGACAAAAACTAGGATACGTTTAACCATGTATATGTTATTAATATATATGTTAGTTCCATCTTCATCTTATCACCAACACTGAGGCTCAGTAAAAGTTGATGGATTTATGCAGAGTGTTGCTCATTTATCATTAGCCAATTCTGCTAGTACGCAAGGCTGAGGATATGTTTAAACTATAATGGAAGTTTATGTTACTATGTTAATAATTGTATTTTCCAATATATAAAAATTCTCCTTTTTATATCTAAATCTATAACACCAACACATATTCTTGAATTTGTTTTTCTGAACACTGTTTAAGTAGATTTTATTTCATTATATTTCACTCTTTCTAGCTCCTCCTCTTAAATCTACCTCTATCACTAAAATAAACGGACATTTACAGTGCGAAACGTAGCATCCAATGCTTGAGATTGAGACACGTGTTCAGTAATGTTTCATGTTGGATAATGAGACACGTGTTCAGTAATGCTTCATGTTGGAGAATGAGACACGTGTTCAGTAATGCTTCATGTTGGACACGTGGTCAGTAATGCTTCATGTTGGAGAATGAGACACGTGTTCAGTAATGCTTCATGTTGGAGAATGAGACACGTGTTCAGTACATTCAAAGAAAGAAAATCGAACAGAACATGTAGCATCCAAGCAAAACCGCACGAATTTTGAATAAAGAAAACGCGTACATTTTGAACAAATATCAATCACATGGATAATTATACAAAAGTTTAGAAGTAAACGGGTTTAAAATAGGTTGACAACTTTGATATGGCCGCTGAAGTAACATTTACATTTTTGATATGTCAATGATTGTTGCAGGATCAGTCAAATTGTCATGATTTTTGATTATACTACATGTATCATGCAATGAATTATATTCTAGGTTCTAGGGTGCACCGAACCTCACACTTACCCTACTGTCATCCCATTAAAACAGGACAGTGTAAATAAAGAAATCCCCGCCATGATCTAAAGTTATCAAAAATGCATTACTTGTGATTAAGCTATAAATATAATCAATATTAACTTCAAAGACAATATTTGTTAAATATTCTCTAATTTATGGATATCACATAACTTAATTACACTCATATTATCACGATTATATACACTGGTATTGTTTGTACTTTATACTCTATTAGTATACACAGTTCTACAATACACACAATTAATTACAGTGATCTTATTTATTATCTTATTTATGCATTTATTAGACACCTTTTTATTTTCACTTTGATGTATGCCAGGTATGCACACACTCACTCCAATGTACTCTATTTAGGTGGAGAAAGAAAACATGTTGGCCTTTTCAGAATGGACACAAATCCAAGACACTTCGAATGGATAGAGGGCGCCTTACAATGGAAAGGTAATATATAAACACATATAATTCAACTTAAATCAAACTTATTACTATGTTGTTTAAAAGGTTTTGTGTGCGTTATTCAGTATTCAATTTGATATAAAATCCTAAACATGTCCTGCTATTAATCCCCTGAAACTGTATTTCTCCCATTTCTAGTCATGTGAAATAGGGTTCTTCCCATGGAAGATAACTCTATTTTAAATGACATGTGACTCTTACATGAAACGTCATGACGTCACGTTGGTGACGTCGCCTTATTCTAGTAAAATCAAATACAGTCATTGAGTATTCCTGTACTGAGCGCCTAATGGGAAAAACATAATCCATATTTGTGCATGTGAAATAGAGAAATCTCTCGCTCGAGATCAGAATTGCAACCAGGAACTCGGCAGAGACTTGACCCTGGTTACATTTCTGAACCGCGGATGAGATTTCCCTATCTCACAGGGGTACGTATGGTGGATTATTATAGTCTCTTATCTGAAAAGGGTATATTAGGACAGCAGCCTCCTGCCTTCGTCAGGAGGCGAACCAACGACGAGCGGAGGTCTGTAGCTTAAAGCCAATGCCTTATCCACTGAGGTACCGAGGACGCTTAAAGAAGTGAGATTGATTGATTAGTCAGATGCAATGTTTTTGATTGAATCGTATCTATTAAAGGGAGTACATCAGGCTTTTCATGGGGGTCTAGTTGTCCGACTTAAAATTGACAAATATTAATATTTTCTGTTTTACATGGCCAAAACATAATGAATGAGCCTAAAAATTATCCCTTATTTGCAAAGAAATTCATTCTGCAAATTAATACATGCTATCCTAGGTGACGCACCAGGGTTAATTTCAGCATTTTACGTCCGTTTCCGTCCTGTCTATATGGTGTTTTCAAAGTTTAGACATTAACAAAATGGTTCTAACATCATATTTTGATTAATATAAATGTTTTATCATCAATGGGAACAATTTTATAATTTAACTTGTTTCTAGAAAATCCTGATGTACCCCCTTTAATATCACTGTGTTGGCCCTTCAATTGAAATAATAATATTAAATAAAATGGGTCTTGGATAACACTGTATTAATAAGTAAAGTTCAGACTCCTTTGTCTTATTGTATTCTTTTTGTTATTCTCCGTCTTCTTCTTCGTTTTTCTCTTCTTTTTCTTCATCTGTTTTCTTTTCATTTGTTCTGATCTTGTTCCCTTCTTCTTCTTTTTCATTCTGATATTGTGTTTCTTCTCATTCTCGTTTTACTTCTCAATTTAAGGAACTGTTTCATTAGAAAATGTTTTAATCCTTCAGGTTTGATCTCCTCAGACTAGTATAATACTTGTCCTAATTGAATTTCTTTGTCTGAGGTCTTTAAACACATGTTCATAATAAGTTTAGACTGGCTGGCACGTTCAAAGTGCTAGAAGGATAGCATTGGCAAAATATGTTTTCCAAAATGTGCACCGTTATAAACTGTGTGTTTTACATTATGTATGTATGACTGGTTTTGTCACCATCTATACAATGTATATACAATCTTTCTACAGATGGAAACATACCACGTGATTCCACCTACTTAGTTCGTAAAGAGGTCCTTATACCCACGTCTCTCTACGTCCCCATGTCGTCACTAGCTGGAATAGGAATACTTCTGGCAGCAGGATTCTTCATATTTAATGTCACCTTTAGAAGAAACAAGTAAGAGTCTATCATCTTCGGCACTATTATGGTCATGTAATACAGTATGCAAATGACTTAAAATAAGTCATATTATTGACGTGATGACAGTAAATTCCTTAAATTATATGATTTCATGGATTATATACATCACTACGTGAATCATGACATACAATATAAATCTAGTGATTATGCATTTATTTTTATTTTTAAATGGTGTACATGTTTGCAGAGATAAAGGCTGTCTCTCGTCTTAGTGTTTATATTTTCTTTTCATAGTTTGCAATTAGGTAATTCAAAGGCGATTCATGCGATCTATTTGATTTACTTTGGTGATGCAGTTCGAGTTTTCTCAAATATTATAAAGTAAAAAAACATCAGGATATAGACCGTTTAACAAAATACATTATTGTGTCAAAACAATATAATGGTGTTTCAAATCTTAGACAGTTAGTATTTTATGTCGATGTTAAACATACGAAACGATTAATTTACGTTATGGCTATAGAACCGTGAATTTGAAAAAGTTTGATGATGTTAAGCTCACTGCAGGGACATCACTGGATATTAATGAGATTACCTTAGCATGAAACTTTTACTTGCGTCATTTGTTATTCTACGCATGACGGATCTTACCACTCAACTTCCTAAGAAGTGTATCTCATCTGCCAATGTATCCTCCTTCTGTACGCCGTTGATTACTATACTACGCCCCACTTACGGTGTGCGGCGATGTCGCATAAGAGGCACGCTAAGTTGTTTAACATCAAAGCGCAAAACGGCATTCGCAGACAAAAGGATAAACGAAGTAACCGTGGTAATACTATAATAAAACCTTGTCATGTTGGTTTGATTTGTTTTCTCTTCAAAAATGCGCGCTTGTGCTACTAATTCGACAAGTTGATAAGCAGTTGATTTAACTAAGTTGACTTAATACCTAGTATTTTTATCATTCATTTAATTAGGTTTTTTCTGCGTGTACTGATATCGACCGTCTGCACGATTATTATCGGCTTTGAGTAATTGAGCTGTGATAAAGATAAAGCATGCATTCAAGGGCACATTGTGCACTTTTTTTATCGGAAGGTTTCTGTTTAAGGGCAAGCTAAGGATTAAATACTCCAGTGATTACCCATTTTTTAATATATTTTCCAAAGTATATTTGCAAAGTTATGATTGGACTGTAAGCATTAACGCGTATATGAGTTTTTTCCCAGAAATGAAATATTGAAAAAGTTACTTCGAATAATGATACAACTGACACGAATGCATGCTTCAATTGAGTTTGGTAGGTTATAAAGATAACTTGAGTCTTAATGTGTTTTTTTAATTACAAATACTAACTCTTTCAAAGCGCATAAAACACTGTTTTTCCACATATAACATACAATAGTACCTTCAGCATTAACAGTCTATTATTTGCTATGCGTCAGGTTTTTGATTGATACACAGTTTTGGACGTTAATATAAAAATCGAACAGGAAAAGCAGCATTCAAGGACGACAGTCAACCACAAACACACACAGAAACAAATAACAAATTTAAAGATGAATAAAAGGCCAAATAAGACATCACAAATACAAAAGATTTGACAATAGGGCTACCGCCTTGGAACAGTCAGTGACAAAAAATGCCGCTGGGGATTTAAACCAGGTTCTAGGGTGCACCAAACCTCACACTTATCCTACTGTCAGCCCAATAAAACGGGACAGTGTATATAAATAAATCCCCGCCATGAACTATTCTCTAACCAACAGGGAAGAATTAATAGGCAATATAAGTAAAACACAAAAATGCACGTGTATATATAAATACAAAAAAAAAGCCTAGAAAGCCACAAAGAAGGTACTCAGTTACTTGGCCGAAGCCATAGCAACAAGAGAATAACACATTCAGGGCACGACAAGACAAGACTGCAGACAAACATCAAACGTCACCGTCTTCTTTTTGGGCTTTAGATAGCCGTCATCATAGGGTCCACAGCCTGTCCGATCATCGCACAATCAATGAGGAAAGCATAGTTGAACTGACTTTAATTGTTTTAAGATACAGTTTAAACGGATGCATACATTTCCTACTGTGTAACCCGTGTACATATTTACATTTGTATTAAAAAGAATTTATTCTTTGAACAATCCCTTATATCAATCAAAAAAAAAAAGTCAATGCCATATACGAGTATCTAAATTTAAAAGGACATACGGTAATACCGTATTATTTGTCAACCAAACAATTACACCTGCATTTATTATTCACTATAAACCGGATGACAAATACTGTGGACTCATTTTATTTCGAGGTTCTTTCCAAAAAGACAATTTCGAGGGGACATAAATTCGCGCATTTTTGATTTTTGAAGAAAAAAATGAAGTCAGTTTGTCCTTGAAAGTGCAAAAACGTCCGGGCAGACCTGTCTGGCGATTACTTCACACATTTCCTCTCGCATGTCAAATTGCCCAATTAACAATGGGTCATTAAACACTAAACACATCCAATCAGCGGAGATTTGTGTCGGACGCCTTTGCCCAACATTGCTAATTATTTCCCGTTTATTCTGATATTAGTAATCGGTCATGCGTACGACTCGTGTTTGACTGGTTATTGATTTTATCTCGGCCAATAAATTTGATAGCTATACTTTTTTTTGTTTCCTAACTACGATATTTCAACTAAGAACTCGGTAAATGATGACAACGATAATAAACATTAACACCATTCTTGAACATTTACTTGTACAAAACAGCGAATGTAAACATCGGCATACTGGCTTTGAAAAGTTTAAAACAAACACTCAAGTTTGTTCTTTTTATTATTAAAATAAATGTTCAATAAATACATAAATCTTTTTTCTGACAACATACAACCTGGTTCAATAGTTCCGAATCTAGGGGTTTTCGTACACATTATTTAAACTTCTGGGCAATAAAAAATTGTGGGGATTTGATTTCGCGCTTCAGGGCAACCACGAAATCTACGAAATGTAATCCCCCACGAATATTAATGATTTCACAGTATATAAGTACAAGGGAATACAATTTGGGAGTTTTTCAATTTTACTTCACAGTCTATAAAAATGTAGAGATAATTTTCCAAATGAAAATGGGAGCATTGTACCAAAATAATTTCGGAGCATTTTCCAAAACAATTAGAGAAAGATTCCCAACAAAAGTTTCGGAAAAAAAAATCCAATTTTCTTTTGGGAACGTTTTTATTTCATTAAATTATAACTATAACGGCATATTTTATTATCAACATTGCAATGGAAGATGTTTCATGGCTTTGAAATGTTGTTTAAGCTATTAACATGATTAAGAACAACATATTTCCCACGGGCGAATTTTCCCAAATTACAATATTGGGACAGTTTTCCAATGGGAAAATATGAAATTCTTGTGATGCTGTAAAACTTCGTCATATACCATACATTTGAAAGCCGCACACTACTTTGACTTTTTATTGAAATATATGGGAATACTGCTCAAATCCTTTCCCATGGGAATGCATTGTCCCATAGGAAAGTGACATTGCCATGGGAAAATACCCCATTGTAAAATAGGCTTAACCCATGGGAGCGGTCAACATCCCGTCAAATTTCTCGGAAAAAAATAAGTGTCGCCGATGATATAGAAAATAATTTTACCTTCATTTGATATGTTCTATCATATGAAATAGTCGAAAGCGTCCTAACTTATTCGGAATTACATGCTGGTTTTGTCAAAATCCGGCGCGGCAAAAAACAAACACGGCGGCAGTTATTTATTCTTTATTTTTAATGGTATAATACCATTCCTTTTGAAGACCCCTTGGTACATAGTGTAAACATGTCTTAAATACTTCTTTTTTTATTAACGTTCAATATGCTAAAATGAGATATAGGGTCCTATAGAAACCACAGCGTCCGAACTGTACTGCAAACAAGGACTTGATAATACAATGAAAGAGACAAAAACAACAGAAAGGGTGGTGAAGCCAATACTTTGTGATTACTGTATATCTTTGCGTTACAAGACACATTCTTCCAAATTCGCCATTAATAAATTATTTTGTGTTGATCGTTTTACCTTAAAGTTTAATACTCGTTTGCAAAACGTCTATGTATAATGCTCATATAAATCCACAAACCTCAGAGCTATACTGTAGAGTGGGAGAAATTGTTTTTCTAACAAGTCAACTTTATGCTGTAATATCGGTAAATTTGTATAAAACCACTTACGTTTAAATATTGCTTTATGCGCCTGACCAGCTAATGTGCGTTGTACTTCATGGAAAGATCCACCTACTGTAATATAATCAAAAAATAAATCGATTATCTTCAGTTAGTTCACCATCTTGCCTAAAAACATAACTTGTGTATTCCAAACATTGACTTTTAATTTCAATGAATACAATAAACAAGAAGAATATCAAATGCGTTCTGTAAACCATGTGCAGTTTTTGAAAGCAAAATCACTATATCATCCGCATACAACACAATAAATATTTGTTTAATCAATAAGTTTTCCCTTTCTGCATAGTCAAAGGCCTTTAAAAGAATCAATACAGAAAATGACAAATAGTCTTATAAAACTCAAACGCAATGGCACCGTAGGTCCTGCACCACAAACAAAGAAATTAAACAAATAAAGAAAATGGCAATACACACAAAGAGAGTGGTGAAGACAGGGTTACCAACATTTTATCACATGCGTAATAAGCCCGTATACATTTTTTATCTACACTGCTTATATTTTCCTAACTCCATCATGTGCTTCAATATAGACGTTACATCGATTGTTCATTACATCGATTGTTCAGCACACGTGACCTACCTAACAATATTAAATTTCTATAAGTTTCAATATTATTAAGACATTAATGATATGTGCATGTAGTGGAATTTTTTGGAACCGTCTGAACCGTCCCAGAAAAAAATCATGATTCAAAAATGCTTTCAAATGACAAAATCATATCATTTTTATATTTTACCATGCACATAAAATATTTAAAAATATATCCATTCTAGTACTCCTACCATTTTTAAAACATATTAAAGCGGTTAATAGGGGTGAAACGAGTTAATTGTATGTTCTAATTGTTTGTTATGCCTGACTAACAGTTACAGTTCATAAGACTGCTACACTACTTTTTGTTTTAAGTTGACAGTTTATTTGTAATTATTTTAAAATCCGTACACTAGTTTATTAGACAGTTTTGTTTAAAGGTTGTATCAACAGTATTTTGATTTCTTAGTTTCCTCAATTAAGAGTCATTATCGGATGTATTATTTATATTTGTATTCATTGTATTAGTACTTAAGAATCGTTAAGATGTCGTCCCCGAACATAAACAATTGTGCTCCTGCTTGGCTGTGTGATGTGTTCCAGCACGGTGTTCATGAAAACTACAGAGACCGACAGTTCCGCCATATGTAAGGTCTGTATAATTACTTCTAAATAACGCAAAAACTGTATTTTATAAGTACACACACCCTGAATGATCATCATGACATGCGTTTCATTTCGTAAATTAAATGATAAAGACTGATAAAAATATCGGACAGGGAAAGCAGCATTCATGGACGACAGTCAACCACAAAACACAAAAACAAACACGCAAACAGACAAACGAGAAAGTCGAACAAAAAGGCATCACACACTGAAACAGAAATGTACTTAATAACGTGCATCTGCCAGAGGCAACATGAGATAATGATACAACACAAGAATACGTCCATTGTGCCTTTGCCGTATGTTTCAATGACTGCAGCTGCAGAGTTGTAATCTGTATAGCGCAATACATCGTGAAACTGTAAAATTACTTCTCATATCCATATATTAATTACATTGATGAACGTGATCATGCTTTAAATGATCTATATGATCTATGACTCACAAACGTATCACCATTTGTATGTAATTCAGAGGAAATTTATAAATAAACGCAGTATAGTGGTACATGAATACATGTAACTGTCAATGTGCTGCGTTATAGTAACGTTATTTAAATGACCACTAGTGCGAATTAGACACTTATGCATGTACACCTGCTGATAAGAAAAAAGAAAAGAATCACCTTCCAAGAGCATTCAGCGAATATATAATATACATTGTATTGATGCATTGGTGATTTATTAGGTTTTTGTAAAAATGCTGGCAAGTGTCTAATTTTTTTATAAAAAGCGGTGCTTTGACAACATTCAATTCCATTTTTAAATATATATATCTGCAAGTATGTGCTTATTTCTTTTTCTTTTAATTTCAGGCTAGAATTTTCTGTTTTACATTGGGGTTTACAATCGCATTTGGAGCCATGTTTTCGAAGACCTGGCGGGTTTATCGCATTTTCACAAATAAGAAGCTTCTTAAACGGGTATGCTATGTATTATATTTAACTTATATCTCGACTGAATATACTGGGGTTGCATTTTTATTCTATTTTGCACAGCGTCAATCAAGTTTGGGGGCTGAAGACAGGATAATAGCGAGGATTGTGCGCATATAAAATCGATTCAAGGCTAACCAGTGGGCCTTATTGCCTACTGACCGTTCCACGTCGGTATACCCTGTCTTCACTATCCTTTCTGTTGTTTTTTGTCTCTTTCATTGTATTTTCAAGTCCTTGTTTGCAATACAGTGCGGACCTACGATGCCTTTGCGCTTCGGACGCAGTGGTTTCTATAGGACCTCTATATCTCATTTTTGTTGCCAGTGTCGCCCGTTATGATTATGGGATTTCAACTGGATGGCCTCTGTATTACTGTGTAAAATTTGGGTCTAATTGACCACTCACTGTAATTCCTAATGTAAACTGTACACAATGGATTTCAGCTTACACTCATCTTTATTTGCTGGTGTACTTTTTATCCTAGTTCGCAAATTGGTGTTCAACTGACATACAGCTGTATTAGCTGGCGATACCTATTTATATTGTACAAAACTGGGGTTTTCTTTACCAACGGCTTTCGTTCGTTCCTAGTGTTGCCCATAATGTCCTGCCAGGTATTAGGTTTCAATTGTCAATATTTCCTTGCGTTGCAGTTTTTGTGTACTATACACAGCTGTAGTTCAAATGGCATCCCTCCGTTTTTTCTAGTACGGCCTGAGGTCTGTATTATCCATTGAGTGTGTTAATGGTGTATACATGACATCTCATTATATAAAATGGTGTTGTATTTACCCAACTGTGCGCAGAAAAGACTATCTAGATCTCATTGGACATACCAGTATCTTTAGTTTATTCGAATAGCGGCTCCCAATATCTAACGTTGTCAGTCAACGAGGACCTTCGTACTGACTTCCAGCTGCCATTGGCTTTGTGTTGCCGTTGTTTGAGTGTCAAACAAATCATCATTTTGAAATGAGTGTTATGCTCACACAAAGGTATACATATGCATTATATTCAACAGACAATCAAAGACGTCCAGCTTGTTGGCGATTATAGGTTGGACTTGTGGTTGTTGTGTTGATCGTACTGATCTCATGGGAGATAGTTGGCTCCTCAGACAATAATAGTTAAACAATTACATAAAGAGGTAAGTTTTTATCAACCCTGAAATCCAGGTGAACATTCTAAAACATGTACAATCGTATAATCAATTTAAATTATACAATGATAAGACTTCTTAACACTTAGTTTCATCATTAAAATAGTTCTACAGTACAGTCTGCTATTACTTGACGTTACTTCGTGTCGTTTAAATGTAGGAAATCCAGTGAACATTCTGGACAGCATTTACGTTGTATAATTACTATACTTATATATTTTAGTCATACAATGGTCATAAGACTTTAACACCTATTGTTATCATTAACAAATATTTCATTATAAGCAAGACATTTCTTGACATTAAATCATGTGTTTAACTTTGTTATATATGCGTAATTAGTAGTCGTCAGTAGAGTTTAGAAAGGTGTACATCTGTTGTACAATTTGCCTGTTGATGGCGGGATAACCTACATTAATATTTGAAGCATGTATCGTGTGTGCGTCATTATTCCGATATTTTTTTATAATGTTGTCATTTGAATTATTTATCCCAAATCTTTTCAGGACTACATGCTGGGAAACGATGCTGCAAGTCCGTCCATTTGTACGGATGTGTCAGTCAGAGTATTCGTCATATTTCGGTTGGGCTGCCATCATAGTCATAGAGGGAGCACTCGCTGACATTTGGTGCTTTTCTTGCTTGGGAGACAAGGCATGTGAGTGCCTTTTATCCTATTGCACTACTATATTGAATTACGTTTACGAATCAGTTACATAATGAAACTCGTTTTACAGCATTCACATTCATAGTCAAACATTTTTATAATATTGCATTCTGCCATTTCAGACGTCTGTACAGAAATGCAAAGTAATGGATCTGTTATAAGTTTCATTTTATTCCATTCACTGCTAGTTTATGTCATTCAATTCTTCTTAAAATATTACTTATGTGTTACGGAATCCATTGTGTAAATGCCGATTTATATGGTAAAATGATTAAGAGTTTTCAAGAGGAAACGCACCAGTGCCATTATTTTGAGGAGGGGTAGCGACTTTTAAAAATTGTTTTTTGGCAACTTCACCACCTATATGCACGTGTTTATACGTCCTCATCCATCCAATACTTAACACATAATGTATGTTGCTGAAGTCCATAGACAAGTTTATGGACTGGCCAGTCAGACCTAGAATGTTATATTTATATAACATTATATAAAGTATACCCTTAACATTCAAGATGGACATTCTACAGTGTCCCATAACATTTCAAACCACTACACATTCACCATCAACGAAAGTAGCCAAATGCTCTGCTTATTAGGGGTTTTTTTACCATTTGCTCCGTGGCATTGAAAGATGTGACGTCGTGATAAATACAGCGTCAAAATATAACACACACATAACCACATAATGGAAAAAACATATATGTATTACGATTCAAATCAGTATCAATGTCGTTTATAGGTTAAGATTAGAGGCTATGAAGCGACTCCCCATCAGATAGGTCTGTGGTCTGTACAATGTCGTAATCCTCAGTGCTGTGGGACTGACCTTATCTCTACTTCTTGATGAGCAGCTTGTTATGATGTACGGTGTAACGTCAGGGTGTATTATCATCGGCACCACAGTCACACAAGTAGTCATCTTTTATACCAAAGGTAGTATCACATATAATACGTTCAATCTCTCTTTCTCTCTTTCTATCTCTCTCCTCTCTCTCTCTCTTCTCCCGTTGTGTCCTGTGAAAAATTCAAAGTTAGAGCTCTCAGTAGGTTCAAACTACGTCATCATATAACGCCATAAGAAGTGTCATTCAAATATCGGATGTGTACTGGTCGTAGTAAAGGTGAGCTTTTTTGCCGGAAAGCAATAGATCCGTGATTTAAATACCCGGCTGCGAGGGCACGCCGATTTTTGAAATGACAATTGTCCTGAATATTTAATTAGCCCGTTTTCTTGTGTTAGACGCAATAGAGTACTTGTGTGAAAATAAGAAAACTATGACTTCCCAACACTATACACAACCTTGCCGCATCACCTTATCAAAGACAAGCTTATATTGCTCTTATTCAAAAAACAATTCGCTACAGGAAAATACTACGTTTTTGGTCTGTAAATAATGATTAAAGCGTTTTTTTACTAACGGCACTTTTAGACACCCTATTGGTACTATACCTTTGCACCATTTGTCGCAGATTTGTTTTATATAATTGCTATGAAGAAGATTTCATGTTGTCTTTCACCTAGATACCCAGGAAGTTGTTAATGAGAGCCATTTACATGATACCTCTCGGTATCTGGATGACATATTAAACATTGACAACCCGCTTTCTTTTTCTACTATGGTTAATAATATATACCCTAAAGAACTTCAACTTAACCAAAGCTAATATGTCTGATACTAACGCTTCTTTCCATGAGTGTACATCTCTCCATTGAAAATGGTGAAATAATATAGCAAAAATATATGACAATAGAGATGAATTTTAATTTTGAGTATTGTTAATTATCCCCATTTAGATGGGGATGTTCCCCGAGGCAACTTCTTAGTGGTGACTATGTGTCTCTTATTCGTTTTGTCTAGAACTTGTACTCGAGTTGAGGACTTTAATATTCGTAATCTTTGTATAACTAAAAAGCTACTCCATCAGGGTTACCGTTACCACTAAGCTTCGTATAAATATTTGCACAATTTTAATTATCGTAACCCTGATCTTCGTCCTTCCAAATATAAAAGTATAATTAAGAACTCGTTCTGCGACAAGGACTATCACAAGACCTGACTTCTATGTTGACGTGATTTACAAACTTCGTAAGATCCTTGGTCATGATCACTTTCATACTATCTTTGTTAAACTGGTTAAAAGGTTTATCAAAAGAGGTTAATGACCCTATCATTTTTTGCAACGCACTGGCATGCTTGGTGGTGTGGACCCTATGACACAGTTCGGCACACTATGCCTTTCCTCTTTGATTGGTGCGATGACTGGACAGGCTGTGGAACCTATGTATGACGTCTACCTAAAGCCCGCAAAGGACTGGTGACGTTTGATGTCTTGTCTGCAGTCTTGTCTGTGTTCTGAGCCCTCTAATGGTTTATTCTCTTGTTGCTGTGGCTTCTGACAAGTCGTTGAGTACCTTCTTTTGTGGCTTTCTATTGTTTTTTTTTGTAATTATATATATATACTACGAGGCATCTTTGGTGTTTTACTTTATATTGCCTATTAATGCTGCCCTTGTTGGTAAGAGAATAGTTCATGGCGGGGGTATTTATTGGGTTGACAGTAGGATAATTGTGAGGTTTTGGTGCACCTTAGAACAGTGGTGTATACCCTCAAGCGACCTTTTTCGCCACTGACCTTTCAAAGACGGTAGCCCCTATTGTCAACCTTTTTGTGTTTTGTGATATACTTACTTGGCAGTTTAGTATTTCATCGTTTTAAAATGTATTCTTTGTTTCTGTGTGTGTTTGTGTGTTGACTGTCGTCCTTGAACGCTGCTTTTCCTGTTCGATGCATTTATATATCTATATTTTGTAAGTAGTCGCCTGTATCTGTGATAAATCCGAAAACATGGGAACTCAATATTTGTAAAGAGCAACGCCATAATATATCGTCATAAAATGTCATTTACATATTGGATGGCGTGGTGGGTGTAATGGTGAACATACTTGCCCGGAAAGCAAGAGAGGTCCGTGATTCAATTCCCGGCTGCGGTACACCGAAAATTGCCGTTGTCTTGTCTTGAATATTTGTTAGACGTAAAAGATTAATTGCGTGAATTTAAAAAACGTTTAATGCCAGTCGCCTTAAAAGTGAAAAATCCAAAGATTGAATGCTAGCAGTAGGTTTAAAGAGCTACTTCGTTAATGTAAGTGTCATATAATATTGTCATTCAAGATATCGGATGCGCATTGGTGATAAAATGAATGAGCATAGTTGCCCGGTAAGCAAGAGGTCCATGATTTAATGCCCGGCTGCGCCACGCCGATTTTTGTTATGACAATTGTTCTGAATGTTTCTATATCGTTTACCTCCGTCCCTCGATCAAACTTTCTCTCAAACAATTATTATCAGACCTCATAGAGGTGATACTAGGTATTCATATCTTTGTTTTTATGACAATATGTTGCGTTTTCTAAAGCTGTCAATCGTTTCATATGTTAAAGAACATACATATTAGCATAGTAGGGATACGAGCCCAGGCGATAGCTTCTCTGATGGGATTACTTAGTCCTTTATCATCTCCGTCTGAAGACCGCTGTACCAATATCACATGTCCATTGTATTAACTTTTTTTTCATTTCTTAACAGATAGCGAAACTGTGTACATCATCACTATCAAGCTATATTAGTATATAGCAAATTATATGCTGATTAAATGTAAAAGAAACATCAAGGGCGTCGGCCTTGCGTTTAGGATTGTCAATAGGTGTCTTGTAGTTAGTAACCACAGTTCACTAAACGATGGTGCACAAGATAAGTGTGATAAATACGAGAACTGATTTTAATGCATCTTATAAACGAACAGTATGTTAGTATCACTAAGGAACTAGGAATATGCTGATTATTTTTTAATTACAAAAATGTTTTCTAATTATTTAGATTCACACCGTACGCAATAAAACAGAAACGTCGTCTCTACAATGCCAAAAACAAATGGACAAACGTCATCCACTGGGCAGCAGTAACTTTTACCAAGACAAACTGGTGCTACTAACACTACGTCAGTCGATAATGGTCTCTTTTAGAAACATGTTATCAGAAAGAACATATAGCATTTTTGAAAGAAAAAAAATTGGAAAACCATCCACTGAAAACACCAGCATTCGTTTGTAAACAAACACACGGTGTTTAAGGAAACTAGAATCGATAAAAGAAAAAATAGTGAATGGAAAATCTTGTACGCCTAAAACTTAGTGTTTCAATAATCATGATGGGCAGAACATGCACTTTTTGGGACATTCACAAGTTGATAAGTAATTGTTAATAGAGTAAGCAAATTGTAAATTGTGTACAGATGGGCTTTTGGTCTTTTGTATGAAATAAACTATATTATATCTAAGTAAACCACATAGTTACATTGGATCAATGTTCAAGTTTATTACAGGGTTCAGCACAATGGCAGCATACCAGAGAATATATAAATGTACAAACATGTGCGACTCCGGTCTAAACCATTGACTTGGCATAGTGAATTCCATGATTAATTTGTTTGTTTTGTAGATTGTGCGCGTACCCAAATAGTGCATCTGTGATAACGATATTGTTAAACGGTAGATCCTCTTGTTATAACCGAACATTCCCCACTGTTTGGCCACTGTAACTCATGGTAAAATACGTTTCTTTTTAAAAACGTTTGTAAAGCAAAAGAATGAAATGCTATTTAAATTAATCTGAATGTTGAATTAGTGGTAACATAAAAAATATTTTACGTTTCAAAATCGGTGAGAAATAAGAAGTTCGCCATGCAATAATTGTTTTGATAGGGCAGATTTAAATGCAAGATTCTGCTGCATCAACAATTTGAAGGGGAAAAAAATTAAACTTTTATCCAACAATAATTTTATATGTGTGCATTCATGTAAATTAAACGAATCTGAATGTTGTATAGCAAAATAGTAAGGTTAGCTAAATTTATTTGAAATTACTTATTTTTTGCTGTTCCATGACACAAGGAGAAAACGCCACTAAAATATGCATTTTTGTTAAAAAATGTATATTTTTAATCGATTTCAAACTACAAAGTATTTTTTTATTTACACACTCAAACACTCGTGTCTCTAATTATATATATAGTATGCAACGTTACAATAAAGTTTAATCATGTAAATGCTAAAAAAACTCTGATCAAACAAGCGCCCCGAACAATAAATCTAGCTTTTGTTGTTTTGTTTGATGCTTTCTATGTTATTCTATATAATAAGCATGCATCATCTGTTTTGTACATATTTCTCAATGCCTTTCTAAACAATCTCATTCTCGTATCTAAGATAATTATTTTTTAAGGAGATGAATTTATTTAAGTAATAGTTTATCGAAAGCTTGTATACCGGCAAATCCTGTCTATATATATACTTATTCCCCTCATTTCTTCAAGATATATCTTGTTTAAACCATTCTTTGTTTTGAGACGCACAAGTGTAAAGTAATAAATTTGTTTGTTTTTTGCATATTGTAAATATATATTTAGAAAGTGTACTGTTGTTTCTAAATATGTGTGTTATTGTAAAATTGTAAAATTGAAAAAAAAAATAGTGTGTTTGACAAATAAATAGTGGTATTTGACACTTAAATTTTAATGTTAAACATGTTGTGTTTGATCATTGTTTTGTGCGTGGTCCATTGACGAGGATGTAGTGTTCTTCTTAAGAGAAAGAAAGGTGTGTTTTCAATAGTACGTGTAAAAGTACTAATTGGCATAGCCTCGGTCACCCGGCTAGCTTCTGATTTCTTCGTTACGCTATGCTACACGGATCCAGAACTCAGGGCCTGGAGAAAATAGGACGTTCTGGGACGAATTTTGGCGAGATTTTTAGAGATTCAACGTAGCGACTTTCTAAAATATAATATTGTTTAAGTTGATTTAAAAACTGTGTCTTATTTTTAACTTATGAGAAGCACGTAAGTGACGTTAAAATGTCAACAATTAAACGTTGTACGTTTATTTACACAGTGTCGTCACATCAAACGTCGACTTTATATGCGCGTGAAAACAAAACGCGCGAATCGCTAGTGGCGCGCTTTAAATGGCTAATCTGCCCAGACCGATATCTGTATGATACGGCTAGCTGGGCCGAGACTATAATTGTAATAGCTGAAATTGCTTCTACGTTAAAGCTCTTTAGTTTTTGAGAAATGAAAACAGTATTGCTCCCTGGAAGTTGGCAATGACAAAGAAAATATAAAAAGGATCGGACAGTGGGAAGTATCATTCAAGGAGGACAGTCAACCAACAAAACACAGAAACAAACACACGCAACAGACAACAAGAAGGCAAAAACAATAAGAAATGCAAACGACACTCACAAACACAAAAAGGGTTGACAAAACCGCCTTGGAACGGTCAGTGGCAAAGTAGGCTTAAACCGCTTCTAGGGTGCATCAAACCTCACACTTTTTACCCTACTGTCATCCACATTAAAACAGGACAGTAACTAATAAAGAAAAACCCCCGCCATGATCTAATCTCTAACCAACAAGGCAGCATCAGTAGAACAACTCTGCATTTACCGTTAAAGAGTGTAGCAAATCATTGATCGAACTGGCTATAATGTTACAATGAGGTAATTTGCTACATCTTTTGTTAGAACAAAACAACGATAGTTTTAATTTTGCGATGACATTATCTTTTTAAATTCAAATACCTCAAATATGGTGGTATTGTATTATTACATATCCATGCTACCGGTTAATATAAATGCAGTAGTAATAATGCGTGTACTTTTTATCCTGACAACATTATTATATGTAGTTCTCGCAGACTGACAAGCTTACTGGTATTCACATTGTTAGATAGTTTATTCGACAGATATTTTGGTCCGTCTAACAACGGCCTGTAACCATATTTAAATGACGTCACGAGCCTTGGTAGCAAATTTAAATGACGTCACGTTTTTTAAAGGTTTCTCATTTTTAGTGTAAAGTTGCAACTGTTTAAACGTAAAAAAAACGGACAGGTAATCGTTTTAGCCAAGTGCGGTAGAGTTATATTTAATTATATAACTTAAGGTAGTTAGCGTGTTATATGCGTAAATGTACAGTACAGCTCACCTACATTATACCTTTGAGACACGTACTGAATTTGATTTAGTAATCAACTACATAGTCTTGTTGAAGTATATTGTTTCATAAAATTGTCATGGAAAGCA